>SNQJ01S0150529.1:0-23224 GCA_010110895.2 Picea sitchensis
TTTAGATAAAGGTTGCCTTAAATGGTTGTAAGGCTGAGATCTAGATCTGATTCAGACTAGATATCCATTCAATGTAATTGAATGTAAATTAATGAGAGTTGGTGAGGATGGAGGGAAGTGCTTGAGGAGCCCCCTTTTGTAAAAATATCTTCTTTTGTTTTTCAGTAAGGTAGAGAAGAATAGAGAGAATAGGGAGAAGAGAGGAAGCCGTGACTCTATTGTAGTCCGAGCTCACATTGTAAAGAGGCATTTCATATTAATATAATCATAGCAATTTTTCCTGCATGTTGTTGTTCATATGTTTGTGAGTTCATGAATGAATGCCTTTATGTGTTGATGATATGATGTAGATGTATGTTAGATGTGAATTTGCAGGGATAGGTAGGTTTTCCTATCTATGAATTCTTTGATTTCAGGTTTGGGTTCTTTGTGGCTTCATGCAAGAGGTTGCATGAAAGAATACTGCGGTTTCTGTAAGCCAGTGCAAGGAGTGCACTTCTGAATTCTCTGGAATTTTAGACAAAGACATGATAGGAGGGTGCACCAGAGGAAGTCATTGAATCAAGGAGGAATCCTCAAGGTTTCTAAACACCTTGAAGGAGAAAATGTGCAGAGGAGAGAACAGAGAGAGAGAGAAGAAGCATAATTGCTGAGAATTCTGTAAAGGCTCTGCCAGGAGGGAATTGAGCAAATGCACATGATGCATTGAGGAGAACTCTATTTTGAGGTCAGTGAGAAGACATAGTCATTGAGGATTCTGGAGAACTCTACCAGGTGGGCATTGAGTTGGTGCAGGTGTGCATAGAAGGAACTCTTGTTCGAGTTCTAAGATAAGAGAAGTGTCATAGGAGGAGACACTCACAGGGTTACTGAACACCCTGCAAGCTCAACAAAGCATGCTTGAGCAGGATGTTTCCAAAGGGAACTTACACCCATTAAAGGAGAGAAAGGGATAGAGACACTTTAAGGTTAGAGCCACATATAATCTTAGAAGAGATAACACCATTTTGTGAAAAGGTCCTGCAAGAGATTGCAGAGTTCGAAGGAACCTTTGAGGTTCAGAGAAATAAAGCTCAGGAGGAGGAATGCCTCTTAGAATACAGGCGAGAGCCAAGGTTATAGGCTTCAGAACAAAGACAAAGGCTGAGGCCTTTTGGTGCAAGAAATCTTCCCAGGGAAAGGAAGAAGGCCATGCTCAAGGTAGAGCACAACTGTCGTTAGATCAACTAGAGAGGCGAGATCTGGGTCATTGAAGTATATGTCCAGACACATGCAGGAAAGCGCACAAGGAAGAGAAACAAATCCGGGCCATCAGATATAGTGGAAAGGACCGATAGCCATCGTATCCAGAGGAAGGCACATAGATTTTAACCTATGGAAGGTCACACAGGAGAAGAGATGAAACAGATGGTGGAGAAGTGCCGAAATCCCGTGGACCGTTGGATCTTGCAGAGCTGTGAGAAGGTTAAGGCTGAGTGTCGTTTAGCATTTTGGCATTTCGACATTTCAGGGTTTGGAAAGTAGAGGATGCTATGATTTTGGAGTCACTACATCGTGAACTCTCGATTCATGAAACTCCAAAAAGGCCTATAGCCATCATGTCATTTTGGTTATTCAGGGATTCAGACACCGGGAGATTGAGAGTGAAGAGTCGCTGAACTCGTGAAAAGGAGAATTGCGATCAAATCCTGACCGTTGATCAGGATGAGTGTGGACCATTGAGCCAGTGGGGTCGATGGTTTTCAGATTTTTTGGCACTGGGGAAACAAAGGAGAAGACCAGGCTAAAAAAAAAATTGCGAAAGGAGAATTCGCGAAAGGACCAGGATCGTCCATCAAGGAGGACACGTGGCGAGCGGTCAAGGTTTCGGGGAAATATCCGAAAGGATGTGGGTCATCGATACAATAGGATCATAGCCATTGGTTCAAGAGGGATATGGACCATTGATCTCTCAGTAAAGATATTTCGGCATTTCATCAACCGGGGATTCGAAAGGGAAAGGAGGAACCCTTACACCGCGATTCCCCGAATCGCAAAACCCCGAAGGAATGAATGCCAAGATATTTCAGAATTTCAGGTTCAGGAGATCAAAGGACCTAGAATCTTTGCAGCCGGAATCACAAAATCCCGAAACGTAAAAACACGAAAGCATTCGGAGGCTAAGGGAGGAGCCAAAGCCCGTTAATCCCTTTTTGGCATTCCGGGACCCGGGTGTTCAAGAGGCTAGGAGTTAGAAGACATGGAGTCCTGACTTGCGATATCATGAAATCACGAAAGAATTCGGAGGGTTAACACCCCCTTTTGGCATTTCGATGACCGAGAGTTCAAGAGTGAAGGAGCCATTATACCCTTTCAGGGTTCGACATTTCATAAATTCTGAGGACAAGGAGCCGAGGCACTTTGCGTTGAAAACCCTGAAGTCACGAAATGCGAAAGGTGCCTATTTAGCCTAGCTCAAAGACATAGCACCGTGGTCTTTGGAGGAGGTGAAGCTCCTGCCTAGTGCTTGTTCGCACAGGTGGGGTTTCTGAAGGACTTGTGGATCGAATTCGTGGGGTTCTAGTGAGGGCCGAAATAACTATTTCAGTTTTGTGGATTCGAAGAAGACCAATCCTGTACGGATATTGGCCCGAGGGTCAGGGTATGCATCAGTGATAGATCTAATAAATGCTCCACAAGGGGAACATATATCCCAGCTCATAACCTTGCAGGATCCCAATCGTGCTAGTACGAAAGAAAGATGGAACTTGGTGGCTCTGCATTGATTACCAGACTCTAAATAAAATCACAGTCATAAACCGATACCTGGTTCCCTGAATCGAAGACCTCCT
The DNA here is from genome assembly GCA_010110895.2 of Picea sitchensis. Classification (NCBI taxonomy): domain Eukaryota; kingdom Viridiplantae; phylum Streptophyta; class Pinopsida; order Pinales; family Pinaceae; genus Picea; species Picea sitchensis. Next base: position 2,832 of record SNQJ01S0150529.1, read on the forward strand.
TGATCAACTCACAGGGGCCAAATACTTCAGTAAGATTGATCTGAAGTCTGTTTACCACCAGATCTCGATAAAACAGACAGATGTATGCAAGACCACCTTAAAGTCAAAGGAAGGAAACTTTGAATGGTTTTGTATGCCCTTTGGTTTGACAAATGCTCCAACCACTTTCATGAGGATGATGGACAATATCCTGTGACCATTCACCAATAATTTTGTAGTGGTGATATGTATTACATTCTCATTTACAACAATACTTGGGAAGAACACTTGTATCATATTCAACAGGTTCTGCACACCTTGTGACAACACAAGCTATACGCCAACTTGGAAAAATGATCCTTTGGCTTGGACAATGTCCATTACCTAGGCTACATCATTGATCAGGATGGCGTACATGTGGATCCAACCAAGATCCAAGTCATCCATGACTGTCCATCCCCAACCACACTCACTGGGATTCAAAGCTTCTTGGGCCTTGCCAATTTCTACTGCAAGTTCATGTTGGGATTCTCCCATATTGCATGGGCCCTCAGCCAAATAAACAGGGGTGGTGGTAAGGAAAAATTTGCGTGGGTCCAGTCCAACAACAAGTGTTCGATGATTTGAAGAATTACTTGTGCCCAGTCCTAGTATTTTCAATACCATATCTACAACAACCCTTTGAGATTGAGACAGATGCTTCAAACTATGTTGTGGGCACCGTTCTCACTCAGCACAGCCACCCTGTGGCCTATCATAGTGAGACACTATGACATGTTGTCCATAAGTACCCTACTTATGACAAATAAATGTACTCCATTGTGAAATCCTATCGCTAGTGGAGACATTACATTCTTGGGAAGGAGATGATTATCCACACTGATCATAATCCATTGCAATTCATGCAGACACAAGTCAAATTGCAAAATGAACACCATCAAAAGTGGTCCACATACTTACAACAATTCCACCTCAACATCAAGTATAAAATAGGAAGCACCAACTGCGTCATTGATTTCCTCAGCAGAACTCTAGTCGCGACACTCACCACGGTGCTAGAATCTTGCGGCGATGAGACCTCTGGATGGCCCCAACTCTATGAGACAAAGTCATACTTTGCCACCACCTACCAAATGTTGGGTGCAAAAAGAGTTGTCGATAATTTCCATCTTCAAGATGGTTTGTTGTGTCATTTGGGTCGTATCTATGTTCCATCAAGCGAGTGAGAAAATCTGATTTGGGAAGGCCACTATAGTTGGATGGCAGGACAAGTCGACGTCAAAAAGAAAGTGGCGATACTACAAAAAAATTTCTACTGGCCGAAACTTTGACAGGAGGTCAACAAGTATATCATGTCCTACATTGCTCGCATTATTTCCAAACCGAATACTAATAAACAAGGCCTGTACACCCCTCTTCCTACTCCTGACAGGCCATGGGAATCCATATTAATGGACTACATGTGAGGCCTCCCATCCACCAAGTGGGAAAATGACTGTGTTTTTGTGGTTGTTGATCACTTTTATAAGATGACGATTCTGGTTGCCTACAAGAAGAGCATCACTGTAGAGGCCGCTACCAAGCTCTTCTTTGAATGAATATGGGTACATTTTGGAATCCCATAAACCATTGTCTCATATTGGGACAATCAATTTCTCAGCACATTCTGGTCGAGCCTTTGGTCACTGTTGAACACCAAGCTCACCAAATCCACAACCTTCCACCCCCAGAATGGACAAACTGAGGTCGTAAATCAAATGGTTGTGCATATCCTGCACATGTATAATTCCAAGCACCCTATTGGCCCTTGACCAATTTTTGTGGAAACATTGGTCATGTTTGACCAATTTTGGGACTTCAATAGGCTGGACGAGGATGGAGTGCCTAGGTGAAATGGAGATTGCGGGATCTCACTTGTTTTGTGGACCTAGTAAGGGGTTCATTAGGGTTTTGGGATGTCGACCCATGGGTTTACCCATGTTTAGGCCTGGTTGTAAGGGATGTAAAAGTATATATAGGAAGGAATGTAAGATAGAAGTAGTGGTTGTGTGCTTAGTGCAAGAGATATGGTATTGGCTATGTGCATAGTATGTTTGGATTAGTGCAAGGGATTTTAAGATTCTTTGTGTGATATGGTTGTGTAAAGTAAGGATTTGTGCTATTGAGGAGTTGGTTCTGTGCCTTGACCTGATTTTGAGGAAGGTGGATCTAGTGTGCTATGTGTAAATCACCTGTCCATTGCGGAGTTGGGCTCTGTGACTTTGCGCATAGGAGAGGATGAATGTAAGGTGATAGAAGACTAATAAAGAAGAAAAATAAGTTGGTGGAATGAATTCTATATCTGAGCTAAGGCTATGTGATAAGTGATTGGAAGTGTTAGATATTGATTATTATCGCGTTGCTCTGTAATAAGGGTAATCTATGATGTACATGAGACCTAATGCATATTGTTGGCTAAGTGCTCTGTCAAGTATTGTAATCATAGATATGTGTCCCAACTTGGTTGTAGACACCTGAGTCCTAAAACCCCCCCTGCCTCTACCTCGGGTGAGACTTCATCTGCTTCACAGGTGTTGCTGAAAGGGCCGATAGTTAGGGTTTTGTTGGTGCGCTGTTGAAGAGTTGAACCCTTGGTCTTCCCCTGTGCCAACAAATGGTTCTGTGGCCAGGACCTGAAACTGTGATTGTTGGGAACTGAAGAAAAGAGAAATCTCTGTGCATATATCTGTTGCTGTAGTGCACAATATTCTATTTAGCTGCATGCTAAAAAAATAAACTGGATCTGAAAGAAAGGGGTAAGATCTTAAAGCTTTGTGCTATGGTAAAGGTAAGATAATTAGAAAAATTTTCTTCAAAAGTATGAAATAATGGTAAAGCTAGTCTAAAATTTAGGGTACAATTAGAAGAAATAATGGATCTGAATAAATTTGATAGAAATAGAGAAAAATATGTTATTCCTATGCATAGAAATAATTTTTTGAGTAATAAGTGGATGCAGGAACCTAGAAAGAATTTGTGTAGATTGCAGGTCTAACAATGTGATCCCAGTGCGTAGTACATGAAATAATGGGGCTTGTTTAAAAGAAAGAGAGGGTTGACACTGTGTTACACTTGCAGGAGACCGAGACATATTGCTAAAGAATGCCCTGGTGCAGGTCCTATTTGTCTTTGTTGTAAAGCTATTGGTCAYGAGGTTGAGGATTGCCCAAGAATGATTGCTAAAGTTAAAAAAATGAACAAGAGACAAGAAAAATATAAAGAAGGTCAAGAGACTGAGAATCATATAGAAAAAGATTCATAGACTATCTTAATACAATTAAAAGAAGAAATGGATGATCATAGAGACATCAGTTTACTAGATATCTTGAAAGAGAAACATCACATAGTTACAAGAATATAAGACTACGACATAGACTGTGTACTAGATGAAGAAACACAAGTGAATATTATGCCAGAAAGAACTTGGGAAATTTTGAGAAATCCTACTATGATACCTTCATTGGGAATGATAGGCTTGTTTAAAGGAAAGATGATAACCCTATGTGGAAGAGTTACTAATATGCCTATGATTTCTCATGGAACTACGACTGGAGAAGAATTTGAATTTATTAGGTTTGTTGAGAACAACACGCCTCTTCCACTTTTATTAGGAAAGACTTGGATTGAGAAGGATCATATCAGAAGGAAAGCAAAGGAGAAATCCACATAAAAGAAAAAGAAAGAACTAAGGGATTTCATAGCTCGAAGAATAGATCGACTGATAAAAGAATGAGAAGTTGAGTCGAAGCAACAAAATGAAAGAGAAGTAGTTGTCAACTTTGAAAGAGCACATGATGGTTTAAAGGACCAATCCATGCAAGAAGAAAATATGTCTACCCAGGACCTAGTAAGCAAAAAGGCATTACCTTTGAACCCTTGGAAAGAACATCAACAAAGCGAAGTCACTACGCTAAGAATAGATAAGAATAAGAAGGGAAAGATGAATCCAAGGACTCAGATCACAAGAAAGAAGGCAAGGAAGCTCAGTAAGAAGAAAACCAAGTTAGAAAAACTACGAGAAATTCCATAAAATACTTCGCAGGAGACAGATAGGCAGATTGGGACTTCACCACGGTGAAGCTATATGACCGTTGGAGGTGCCCCGACTGTTAGAATAACGCTCCAGAATGGATAGAAACATAGTTATTGACGGAAAGAACGACGTTGGACCGTTGAGACTGCACCATAATGGATGGATTCATATTGATTGAGTCATTCCTGCCCGTCGGAGGAAACTGTTACGAAGTTGCTTATTTAACTTGCCGGACACTGAGCCGGGACGAATTTTTGCAAACCGAGATATCCAAGCCAACTAATAATCGATTGCATATCGTGTTGTGATTTCTAGACCTCACCATTCATTTGCTTGTCCATTCGCCTACCCGATTTATTTTATTACAAGTGTGAATGTTGGGCGAACATAGCACGTTAGAAAATTCTATGGAAGAGATACTTGTAGACCTCATGACTGAGAGAGTCATGTCCGTGGGAATACATGGATTGTCAACTGGTGGATTACAAGAATCTCCATCAACTAGACATCGTTCATCTGAACCACAATCAAGAAACAAAGTAAGCACCGCGATGATCTGGCTAACGCGAAATATATCCCGTCAGTAATGTCAGACTACATCCCACCTCTGGCTGGCATGGTTAACCGCGAAAACATCCCACAAAATTTTGAGTACACGTTGATCACTGTGTACATCTCGAAGGGGATACACATAGTTGGACCTTAGTTAGGACATATCCCAGTGCTGAAAACAATGACTTCAACCTTGGAGACCAGAAGAACTATGCTTGCACCACATAGGTATTTAATGAAGACGACTGGGAAGAAGCCACACATAGTCTCCCAACCATGGATAAAGGAGCTCGTGCAATAAACAATCTTGAATGTAATGAAGATCACCCACTTCGGTCGACATTAGGGTGTTAATGTTTGCGTTAAATGCCTCTTGTCGTGCTACCATGGAGGGTATTTATGGCTTGATAGGTGTGTCACTGTGGATCTAACGCTGATCCACCTCATCATAGGACTAAGTATGCAGGGACCAAACTCTCACCAGTTCTACCTAGGGAAGAATTTCGATCGCTCCTTGGCACAATGCATAAAAGAATCCTATGGAGATGTAGAGAAGGGGAAGCGAGGCTACAAGGTAGCCTCCATCCAATATGGTGTAGTGCGCCTATCTTGTCAGCTTATAGCTGGTAAGATCGTTAGAAAGAACCGTTCAACGTAGGTCACTAGATTTGTCATAGACCTCATAGGGAAGTGTGTAGAAGGAATGAAAATGAACTGGGTGAGTTACCTCATCAACGAGTTGGAGAAGGACTACTGCAAAGCGCAAGATCATGGATATGAGTTTAATTTTAGTTATATACTAGTATTGATTTTATTTGTTGGATGAAAAATTCCGGAAGGAGTAGCATTCCCGGAAGTTGAGCCATCGAAGCCATTGGCTACAAGGTTCTCCACCTTGTGGTATACCAATGATATGGTGAAGCAATGGAATTTGAACGCGGTGTTCCATTCTTACTACCTACAGATGAAGCATGCTATTGAATAATTTCCATGAATGAACCTGAACACTTTTCATCAGTACATGCCACTAGCAAAGTTCCGCACAGATCGACACTTCATTTATATCACTGTGCATAGGGATTAAGGAAAGGAGAAGTTGCAGTGCTATTACAAGTTGACCGATGAAGACATAGAGGATATCACCAAAGAATGGCTAGTAGAGTACCTTTTACTGGTGGAAGATGATGAACTCTTTGACTCCGACATCATAGGCAGTCCATTGGTCACTCAGGTCGAACATGATGGGCAGGATAACGCGAATAAAAAGAGGAAAAAGGAGGAATTCCAAAACATAGAAACTGATGAGGAGGACAATGAATCAGAGGAAAGTAGGCCTGACTCACCTGTAGGAGGAGGAGGAGACGAAGTGACCCAAGAAGAAGGAGGGGGAGAAGGAGAAAAACAAGACGAAGGTGAAGTTACACCACTGAAAGATCCCCTTATAGAGGTCGAAACATCGAAGAAAAGGAATGTTTCCCTGTAGAAACCCTCAGCACGAAAGAAGACCCGAGATAATAAGACTCAGTTGAAGAATTTGCTCATAGTGGACAATGTCGATATCATTATTGCAGCCATAGAGGATGCCTCAGAGGATATCGTACAGAGATATGAAGAAAATAAATAAACACTATATGACAGAATATATAAGGAGCTCAAGGACATGCAACACATTATACATTCGAGCCACACAATACATACTGTGACTTCTTCAACAAAAAATGCAGAATTGGGGGATGAGCCCACCCAATTAAGAAAATTAGCAGATGCAACAGAGGCTCGAATTCGTCGAGTCTAAGAAGAAAAGAAGCAGGCTACAAAATCTATGAAGAAAGAAAAGGAGGAGGTCTCAGAGAAACTTCGAGTTGTGCAGCAGGAGAAATATGAAATGAGGGCGATGTTCGAGGAGGAAAAATAGAAGATGCAGAAAGAAAAATACCATCTACTCACAAAGCAGACTATGGTCAAAGAGGTAGTCACTAAATCACTTCTCTTAGTGCTAGGATTGGCACAGGAGGAACCAGATTCAACTGAGATGCAAGTGGAGAATCTCGCCGAAGCCATTCAACAACTTCAAGCATGGATAATGGAGTTAGAGATCCAAGAAGTACCCAACACTCCGTAAGAAGTGCATGATCAGAGGGAAGAAACTACTAGGAATGCAGTAGAAAGAATCAGGGCACTCGCCTCAGAGTGTAAGCAACCAAGCGATCATAATGCACAGACATATGAGCACCTTGCAGAAGATCTGGAGCTGAGGAAACTGGAAGCACATCTCCAGGAGGTGAAGAAGAAAGCATCCACCATGCAAGTGCATATGAAGCTTCTTACTGCAATTGAGAAAATGAAGTGATCACAAGAGCAGGGCACAGTCCAACAGTAGGTTACTGCCATCTAGAGTAAAGTCATGGAGGTGAAACAGAGACTCCAATCAGTGCAGGATGAAGCCTGCACAATTTTTGAAGAGATTGAAGGCCAAGGCTCACAACTATACCAAGCAGTTGCAACCATGGAACAATGTCTGGAAAGGCCTATTACAGATCAAGTGATTCAAGAGTTCGTTGAGCAGGAGGCTCTAGTGAAGCAACAAGTCGAGGCAGCTCAAGATAATATTGAGGTTGTCGAAGCAACACTGCTCAGATATGAGGGATTCTGGATGAGTCACAGGTGAGTGTTGGGGTCCTATTGGCCCCTGACCAAGTTTTGTGGAAACATTGGTTGTGTTTGACCACTTTTGGGACTTCGACAGGCTAGATGAAGATGGAGCACCCAGGCGAAGTAGAGATCGCGAGATCTCACTTTTTTTTTGGACCCAGCAAGGGGTTCATTAGGGTTTTTGTATTATGGTTTTGGGATGTTTACCTATGGGTTCACCCATGTTTAGGCCTGGTTGTAAGGGATGTAAAAGTATATATGGAAAAAAATGTAAGATATAAGTAGCGGGTGTGTGCTTAGTGCAAGAGATCCAGTATTGGCTATGTGCATAGTATGTTTGGCTTAGTGCAAGGTATTTTAAGTTGTTTTGTGTGATTTGGTTGTGTAAAATAAGGATTTGTGCTATTGAGGAGTTGGCTCTATGCCTTGACCTGATTTTGAGGAAGGTGAATCTAGTGCGCTATGTGTAGGTCACCTGTCCATTGTGGAGTTGAGCTCTGTGGATTTGTGCACATGAGAAAATGAATGTAAGGAGATTGAAGACTAAAAAAGAAGAAGAAGAAGTTGGTGGACGTTTCCCCACACTGGGGTGAACCACTTATATCCTGTGTCCTGATGTGATTTGTGCAATGTTGTTTATGTGATTATTTTCTTAGTGATGTTGATGTTATGTATAATGAATGTATCTGATGTTGTATCTTAGTGATTAATGATGTGAATGGATGCTAGATCTAAGCTAAGGCTATGTTCTAAGTGATTGGAAGTGTTAGATATTGATTATTACTGTGCTGCTCTATATTAAGGGTTAATCTGCGATGTACATGAGAATCATAACCTAATGCATATTGTTGGCTAAGTGCTCTGTCAAGTATTGTAATCACACATATGTGTCCCATCTTGGTTGTAGACACCTGAGTCCTACAACCCCCTTGCCTCTACCTCGGGTGAGAATTCATTTGCTTCGCAGGTGTTGTTGAAAGGGCCGATAGTTAGGGTTTTGTTGGTGCGATGTTGAAGCGTTGAACCTTGGGTCTACCCCTGTGCCAACACACCCTCACACATGGGATGAGAGTATTCCCTATGTCTAACATAGCTATAACAGAGTCCTACATAGCTCAACCGGACATAGCCCCTTTCAGGTGGGGTTGGGATTCCAACCATTGGGTCCCATAGATGTTGCACTTTCCCTTGCGGTCACCTCAGCTGACTCATCTCTTACTCCAACTAAAGCTCACAAAGCCACCTGATTCATTGAGAGGATCTAGCACATCTGCCAATAGGTTCATGATATCCTACAAAAGTCCAATGACAAGTACAAGAGCGCCATGATCAACATCGGGTGTCACATAAGCTTCAGTTGGGAGAAAAAGTTTGGTTGCACCCTCAAAAAGAACACCTTACAAGACCCCATCGAAAGATTTACCCACTCCATTATGGGTCGTACACCATCACCAAGGCTGTGGGGGATAATTCTCTTGATCTCAACATTCCTCCTTTCCTTGTCTTGCACCCAATGTTCAACATGGATCTCCTTCGACCTTATTTCCTACCATTATCGGACACCTCAGAAGTAGCAGAACAACTTCCACCAACATAGCTCAATCCTGATTGCATACAACATACATTCAATGATCATATTGTGGACACATATATCAAGGGAACTCGACAACAAAGGATCTAGCTTTATCAAGTCATCAAAGAAGGGAAACTCCTACACCAAGGCATGTGGCTCACCCGGGGCCAAATTTAGCAAAAATTTCCTCATCTGATGGGGAAAATCAATGCAATGGAGACCATTACTTCCTAATGAGGGAGGATTGATCCAGGTGGATATTGGTTTCCACCCACGTATTCCACTGGCTGGAAAAGTAGTTTTCCACCGTGGCAGTTTTTCGATAGTTTTTCGGGTTCCAAACTTTTGGGGCAGTTTTGAGGCCCTAAATGACGTTTTTTTTGGGATTTGGGGCCTAGGTGACTGCCAATGGCACTTACCCAGGCTAGTCATAAACTTTTCTTCTTGATTAGACCTTTCCAACGGTCCATCGTGCGCCTAAAACGAAGATCGTATGTAAAAGTTACGACCTCGGGAAGTTGATGTACTAACTTACCCAAATGGGGCCCACCTGAATTTTGGCGCTTCATCTCCTAGGGTTAGGTTTTTGGATGTCTAGAGTTTTTTACATCCATGCTCATTATAAAAGGCCTTCAGAGCCTCATTGTAACCATCTTCTTGCAAATGAGCGCAATCGTCACATCTCTTCTCAGAGATAAGATGATACCATTCTAGCAAGCTTGTTTTCTGCAACATTTTACAGTTTCAACTTATTTCCTTATTGAATAGAAAACCAATTTTACTGTATCTCTGTTATTCTGTGTTAAGCATCTGTTAATATTCTGTAGTCATTTTGTTCTACTCATAAAATTTGGATCAATCCTCCAACCCTATTCCCTGAAACTTAGGCATTCTCAATGTATGGTCTACCCCTTCCATTGTATTAGGTGTTGTACTTACCCTTGGTGATGTTGACTGGCTCTGGTTTGTTGTGTTGTTCCAATTCCTGCTTCAATTATTAGTGACACACATGGGATCATGGGTTCGACACAGGCTCCGATTTTAGATGGAATTCCTTATTCTGGGTAGTACTTATGGTCCCTTTCTTTCCTTTTCCTATTTCTGTGTGGTGTGATTTGAAATTCTTCCCATGGGCCACTTTCCTCGAATTATCTATGCTACTCTCCTTCTCCAACCACAGTCTCCTTTTTTTTGTACCTAAAAATTTTCCCATAGCGCAACACTCTAATATCCCCGTCTGAGTCAGTGTCTTCTCTCGGCATCCTCAACTCATCCACTTCTTACTCATCCATCCCACTCTCAGGATGACCTTTGGTCATCCCCCAGTTCCCCGTGCGAAGAGGTGTTTAACTATCAGAATCCATATTCATGACATTATTATCACACAGTAACCTATTTATGCAAGTAGATAATGTACTAAAATATCTTCCGCACAGATCCTTGAAGAAGTCCCTCTCTACTACACTATAGGACTGGGTACAATCTACTACAAATTTTGTAATATGACCCCAAGTATACTATTCAACTAGAAACTTTATTACTTAGCATATCGAGTGATATGATCAACTCATGGGTCGAGTTTCTCGGGGCTTCATCTCTGTATCTCCCAACATTCTCCACCATCCTTCCTAACCATTCAATTAATATAATAAAAAAATCACCATATAAAATATCATGTAGATCTATGAAACCATACCTTTGTAGCCACTGTTTGTCAACGATTCTCATATTTCTATTCTATTCTATGGAAAATTCTCACTACTTCCTTTCCAACCATTCTTCAATTTCTTCTCTATTCGACCTCCAAAATATTCCCCTCAATTATAATTCTCGGTCCCATCAACAAAACCATTTGTTAGCGTGCAGGGGGAAGACCCAGGATTAAGCATTCAATTAGCAACAAAACCATTAAACAACGACCCTTTCAACATCACCTAAATATCAAGTGGAGTCTCAACCGAGGCATATAGAAGGGCTTCAAGAACCAAGGTTCTGTAGTGTTGAGGGGAAGTGAGACATCATTCGGGTCCTTTACTTATGTGCAAAGTTCTCATAGATGCCTGCTACTTTGTTATAAAGCGTAATCTATATGTCACACCATAAGATAATATGTGATCCATACATTCAACATAAACCAGGAAACAACATACATTTCAAACACAACATAACACAGATTTACTTGGTTCACCCAACTTGGGCTGCATCCACAATGATTGGATTCTTATATTATTCATTGAGAACTTCCTTACAAATGCACACTACACTACAAAAATTAAACAATAATACCATACCAAACCTTCCTAGCCTTCTCCTTTAGTGCAATCTCACTTCTCAATCATACTACATATCTCTACATTCACTCGACTCCCTCACCCAAAATTCTTTCACGATTTACATGCGCCATCGCTTTATCTTCCTCTAACTCTTGCCTCTCCTCCCCAAAGAACCATTTTACATGTTTATACATAACAATAGGGATAGCCCCATTACAAAAATGGACAAGGTGTCCCCCAAAACCCATTAGAAAAGTGGACAGTGTGTCCCCCAAAACCCATTACAAAAGTGGACAGTGTCCCCAAACCTAATGGTTTATAACCGTTTTCCGCCTTTTGTGTGTTGTTTCGTCATGCATCTTTTTGTTGCACTCTTTGTCTCCTTGAAGTCTTCTTTCATCACAAACTTTGGTCCATCTTCTAACTGTCTTTTACCCTTTGAACTCCTTTTGGCATAGATCCTGAAAATTATGAAAAATACCTCTCCAACAATCACCTTATGCAAAAAATAGAAATTTAACCTCTGTCTTTTCTCGTTCCCATACTAATCTAACATCAAGTTTGAATCATCGATCATCCCATGATCAATGATCAAATATCATGAACGGACCCCCTATGAAATAAGGATTTAATCCTGATTCGACTGATAACTTGTAAACACAATTATGCATAGTCTAATTTGGAATTTTATCACTCAATATAGGGACATCAATATAACATAAAGACACCCAATCTCACACTAACATAGAGAGCCCATAAATTTAGAATTCTATTAATGAATTACTGTACACAATTTACATAATACCTTCAGTCTTCCTGGCCTTTTTTACATTCAATTGGACTCTTCTTATCCTTTGGACACACTTGGACCTCTCAACACTTCTCTATCCTCTCTCTTTCCAATTCTCCTATGCTAATTTCCTTAGGTTTACAACATTCATACTCAAAGGATTTTGACAGTGGAATTGGTTCAAATCCTAAAATCTCTCAACTATCAATCCTTAGGATCTCTTAGATCCACAAAATACTCAAGATATCTACACCTCACTCTAAGATATCCCTAAATATTAAAATCTCTTGATATTTTATTAAACAAGGAAGATTCAATTACATATTGACGCATTTGGTGCCTCTGCCTCGACAGAATCGTTGCGTGACCTCCCGGTCTAAGGATCGTTCAGTTTCTTTTATGAGCTGAAGCAGCGCTTTTGATTCCTTGCTGGAATCTCAATTCAATCGATCCATAGGTCCTTTTCGAAAACTCCCCTATGCGAATGGCACTAGGCGCAAGCTCCTTTCTTCCCAAGCAACCATAGCGCTATGACCAAGGGTTTAAACCAAAGTCCTTTTCACAACTTGTGATCTCGCGAGTTCATGAGTAGAAGACCCTCGACTCCACTTTTCCAACTCCCAATACCTGATATGGTGATACAGGTATGGCTCCTTTCCTTGTCAGTACCCCCCACATGTAACCGTAGGCTAGGGCTTAAATACTAGCGCCTCTCGCAACTCGCATCTTCGTGAGTTCATGGGTCGAACTCTCGTGCCCTCCTGTTGTGATCTCCCGAGGCACGATAAGTCAACACCAGGTTGACTCCTCCCTTGATGATTTTCACTATTCGCAACCTCGCAGGTTGAAGCGTCGAGCCTTCACGCTATTATCCCGTGAATCCCCGAGATGCGAGAAATCAATGGAGTGTTGACTCCTTTTTCTAGGCGACGTGTGTCCACCTGTCAACCACACGGGCCCCACCTTGTGGTTCTTCCACGTGTCCACACTCGTACCTCGACTCTTGGCACTTCGTGACTTTTGCAGTCGAGATGAGGTCCTCTCAACCTCCGAACCTTTGAATGCACAATACTCGTGATGAGGCTCTGATCCAACTGTCCTCCCTCGACCTGGATCCAACGGATGTCCTTGCTCTTCACGATTTTGTGACTTCACGACTTAGAGCACCCAACTCCTAGGCTCTTACCTTATGAACCTCCAAGTTCATGAAGCTTGCACTCAGACTTCATCGACACTTCCACCAATCCTTCGATCGCTGCCACTTGTCCTCCTCAGAGAGACGGTCCTGATCCTCTCACGACTTCACCACTCGTGAAGTGGAAAGACTTCCCTCTATGACTCTATATGTATGAATCCCCAATATGGCCAATCTCGTGACACTTGTCCTCCTCCAGATGGATGGCTCCGATCCTTTCGGGACTTTGCCAAATGCGAAGTCAAGATGCTCACCTCTGTGAGTCCCGGTGACCGAATATCTGAAATGGATGATTTCACGACACGTGTCCTCCCACAGACGGATGACTCAGATCTATTTTGTAGTTTCACGATTTTTGAGGTGGAGTGATTGGAATTTCATCCTCAGGACTCCCGAACTCCCGAATGCCAAAATCCCGATACAACCCCTTCTCGGGAATTTCACTCTACTTACGAGGGTTTAAATCTCAAGCTCCTCTCGACAGATTTGATGGCTGTCGGCTATTCTGAGCGAGATCCAATGACTTAGGATCTCCTCGGCTCTAGCGTTCCTCTTGCTTCTCCCTAGATGTGAAATCTTCAATAGTCCATATCTCTTCGGCTTAATCCGACGACAGTTGTTGCTCCTCCCGAGCTTCACGCTTTTCTTCCCAGACTTAGAAGAATTTCTGAATTCTGAAAGTCTTCGACCTTTGCTTATTTTCCCTCTGTGAACTCTTCACCTTGAGTTTCGCCTACGTGTATACAAATGCTAACCCTCCAGAGCTTTGCTCCCGAATCCTTGAAGGATTTTGCGACTTCTGCGCTCCTGCAAAGTCTTTGCACACAACGTGCTACTCCTTCTGAGCTTCTCTGAGACTCAGACCTCTAAGGAAATAAATCCTTTTTCCCTTCTCCTTTAGATGGAGAACTTGGATTCCCTCCTGGCTATCCTTCACTCAAGAAACCTCTTGCTGAGTGTTTCAAGGTGTTCAACAACCCTACGAAGATCCTTCAGTGGATTCTTATTCAAATTTACAGAACTCAACATAGTCCTCTTCCTGTGCCTGGCTACACACTGAATCAATGCCCTCTTGACAGAGTTGTAAAGAACTCCTAAGAGATTCTGTCTCCTTCTAAACTCACAACAGGGTTCTACCTCTGTGCACTCTTGCACCTATTCGATGCCCACCTGGCAGAGTGTCTAGAATCCTCAGTGATTCTGACTTTTGTTGAACTCATAACAGAGTTCATTCTTTGTGCACTCCTTGCACCTACTCAATGCCCACCTGGCAGATATTTACAGAAATCAAAGAGAGTTTATGTCTGCAACTGTGTCTTGCCTACATATCCTTGCCTCCTGAGGTGTTAAGCAACCTCAAATACCTTCCTCGAGTTGATGATTTCAGCTCTTGTGCCTTGGCACGTCTTTGTCTGGATCCGCAGAGTTTAGAAGTGCTTCTGTGCACTGGTATTCAGAGACTATAGTACTCTATCACGCCCTCCTGGCATGAAACCACAAAGAACCTCTCAAGCCTGAAAATAAAAAAACTCCCTATAAATGCAAACCTAAAACATACATATACTGCATAAATAGAACACAAAGGCATGAACACTCAAAAGACATTCATTCAATACATAAATTTTTGTAGGAAAAACTACTATTTTGTATTAATGGCAAATGCCTGTTTACAAGGGTGTTCTCGATCTCAGACTTTAACAGAGTCTCGACTCTTGCTCTTATGCTCTCTCGACTTACCAAAATGAGATACCATCCCAAGATATTTTACATGAGGGGGCTCTTAGAGCGCTTCCCTCCAACCTCACCTACCCTATTCAATTACATTGAATGGGTTGTCTAGTCCACAATCTGGACCTAGATCTCAACCTTAAACATTTAAGGCCTACCTACTTCTATGCCTGTGCAAAGAACGACCTCACGGCTCAACAACCTAAAACATTTAATTACATTCATTCAAATTCAATTTGAAAATGAGGGTTGCGCCTCTCTTCAGCACATGATTTGAAACTGCTGACGTGGCTAGCTGGCTGACATGGAGAGATGCTCTTGCATCATACTCCTTAGCTGCAAAAATTCATGAGCTCCTGCTCATGAGCTTCCAATCTAAGCTGTGGAAATCCTCCTAGATCCCAAAGAAATTTTTGGAGTTGTTGATTTGCTTCATCTCCCTGCTGTTGTTGCTTCTCCTGCTCCTGCGCTGCTACTGCTACTTTTCTACCTAGCTCCTCATTGCTGGCAGTCTTTGTTGACTCTACCATTAGCCTCCTGATCTCATCGATCAGCTCGTCCAACTACTCCAATGGTTGGCTCTGTTCTTGCAGTCTCCTCGGCTGCAAAATTTTGCTGCAAATGGGCAGTTCACTATGATCTCCCATGCCATCCTCTTCATCTGTTTCCAACCTCACTTGTTGGATGTGCATGCCCTGCACTATCACCCTTCTCTCCAAGGCTTCAATCTGTTAACACAGATAAAAAAAACTCATGCTGTCTGCCTCTTCTTCTTCTTCTTCTTCTGCAAGCTCAAATGCTGCAGTCTTTTCAACTTCCTGGCTGAAAGCATTGAGCCACTCCTCAGAATGCTCATCTTCTTCTTCTGCTTGGGAAGTCTCAAATATCTGCTCCAATTATTCTCTAATAGTCTCAGCTAGCTGTCCTTCTGCTATTGCTACCTCAACATACGCAACACATATTTCTGCCTCCTCTTGGGCAAATGGTAGGAATATTCCAAGTCCCCCAATCATTAGAAGGCTCCTCAGATCCTCCTCTTCTATCAATTGGATCTGCTGATCCAAACTCACCTATGAATTTATGAGGCCCTCAGATAGTCTCATCTGCTCATCCCTTCCCACCTGAAAAGTTCTGATTTCTTTGCTGCCCTCCTGGCAGACTAGGAGATCAACTGATCCCATCTTCATCAACAGCCCTTGCTGAGTCGAACTCACCTCCGAGTCCATGAGACTTTCAAATAGTCCCATCTCTATTCCCATGCCCACTTGGAAAATTGGGATTTTCCTGCTACACTCCTGGCAGTCCATGAGATCCAACAATGACCTCATATCATTGCCCTCCTGGCAATGTGAAATTCCTAGGCTGTCCTCATGATAGTCTGTGAGATCCCACAGTGATATCAACTCTTTGCCCTCCTGAAAATTAGGAATTTTCTGATTGTCTTCTTGACAATCCTTGAGATCTTCAACTGATCCCAATTCATCCTCACTATTGAGGCTTCTCCCAGTCTCTGGTTCACATATCTGAACCATCTTCTCTATTCCATTGAGGTTTTTGGTATGCCTCAACCATCTTCTCAACAACCTACGCTATCTTCTAGCCATCAAATCCTTGGTTGGCCATTTTGCTTTCGCCTTCCTCATGGGCCATTCATATACCCATATTGACATGGCATTCTGTTGCATCCCCAATGCAAGATTTTCTATCTCCACCCTTATATCAATGAGCTCTTCATCTATTTCTGCTTTGCTCATCAGCTCTGGGTTTTTTCTTCCAACATATCTATGGCCTTCAATAGCCATCTTGCTGTCCCTGACTGTCCTCCTGGAAAACCTGCTGTTGTCACCTTGATCCTGAGTGTCTCCACCCTCTTCCAGAGTCCTCTTGACTGTCTATGGACTATTGCCTACTTGCAAACAATCCTTACAGAGTTTCAACACTCTGTCTCCTTCTTGCTCTTCTTGTCTGAAATCTACAGACAAGATTCAAGCTCTGATAATAGTTGATGTGTATCAGAGTGCTCCTTCGCCTCCAACTTCCCTTGCCTGAAATCTATAGACAAGATTCGAGCTTTGATACCAGTTGATGCAGCTGACACCTCTGCCTTGACAGAGTCGCTACGCGACCTCCCGGTCTAAGGATCGTTCAATTTCTTTTATGAGCCGAAGTGGCTCTTTCGATTCCTTGCTGGAATCTTAATTCAATCGATCCATAGGTCCTTTTCAAAAACTCCCCTGTGCGAATGGCACTAGGTGCGAGATCCTTTCTTCCCAAGTGACCACAATGATATGACCAAGGGCTTAAACCAAAGTACTTTTCGCAACTCGTGATCTCGCGAGTTTGTGAGTCGAAGACCCTCGACTCCTATTTTCCAACTCTCGATACCTGAGATGGCGATACGGGTATGGCTCCTTTCCTTGTTAGCACCCCCCACATGTAACCATAGGCTAGGGCTCAAATACCAGTTCCTCTTGCAACTCACACTTTCATGAGTTCTTGGGTTGAACTCTCGTGCCCTCCTGTTGCAATCTCCCGAGGCGCGATAAGTCAATGCCAAGTTGACTCCTCCCTTGATGCTTTTCTCTATTTGCAACCTCACAGGTTGAAGCGTCGAGCCTTCATGCTCTTATCCCATGAATCCCCGAGATGCGAGAAATCAACGAAGTGTTGACTCCTTTTTCTAGGTGACGCGTGTCCACCTGTCAACCATGTGGGCCCCACCTTGTGGTTCTGCCACGTGTCCACACTTGTTCCTTGGCTCTTGGCAATTCACGACTTCTGCAGTCAAGATGAGGTCCTCTTAACCTCCAAACCTCCAAATGCACGTTATGCACGATGAGGCTCTGATCCAACGGTCCTCCCTCGACTTGGATCCAACGACTGTCCTTGCTCCTCGCGATTTTGCGACTTTGCGGCTTGGAGCACCCAAATCCTAGGCTCTCACCTTGCAAACCTCTGAGTTCATGAAGCCTACACTCAGGATTCTTCGACACTTATACCGATCCTTCGATCGCTGCCACATGTCCTCCTCATACAAACGGTCCTGTTCCTCTCACGACTTCGCCACTCGTGAAGTGGAAATACTTCCCTCTATGACTCTAGATGTCCGAATCCATGATATGGGCGATCTCGCGACACCTGTCCTCCTCCGGATGGATGGCTCCAATCCTTTCAGGACTTCGCCAGATGCGAAGTCAAGATGCTCACCTCTGTGAGTCCTGGTGCCTGAATCTCCGAAATGGACAATTTCACAACACGCGTCATCCAACACATGGACGACTCAGATCTATTTCACAGTTTCATGATTTCTGAGGTCAAGTGCTTGGAATTTCGTCCTCAGGGCTCCCAAACTCCCGAATGCCGAAATCCCGATACAACCCCTTCTCGGGACTTTCACTTTGCTTACGAGGCTTTAAATCTCGAGCTCCTCTCGATAGATATGATGGCTGTCGGCTATTCTGAATGAGATCCAATGACTCAAGATCTCGTTTGCTCTTGCATTCCTCCTGCTGCTCCCTGGACATGAAATCTTCAATGGTCCAGATCTCTTCAGCTTAATCTGAGGGCAACTATTGCTCCTCCCGAGCTTCGCACTTTTCTTCCCAGACTTAGAAGAATTTTTGAATTCTCAAAGGCTTCGACCTTTTCTTATTTTCCCTCTGTGAACTCTTCACCTTGAGTCTTGCCTGCACGTATAAAAATGCTATCCCTCCAGAGCTTTGCTCCTGAATCCTTGAAGGATTTTGCGACTAATGCGCTCCTGCAAAGTCTTTGCACACAACGTGCTACTTCTTCTGAGCTTCTCTAAGACTTAGAACTCTAAGGAAATAAATCCTTTTTACCTTCTCCTTCATATGGAGAACTTGGATGCCCTCCTGGCTATCCTTCACTCAAGCAACCTCTTGCTGAGTGTTTCAGGGTGTTCAACAACCATGTGAAGATCCTTTAGTGGATTCTTCTTCAAATTTACAGAACTCAATAGAGTCCTCTTCCTGTGTCTGTCTGCACACTGACTCAATTCCCTCCTGGCAGAGTTGTACATAACTCCTTAGAGCTTCTGTCTCCTTCTGAACTCACAACAGAGTTCTTCCTCTGTGCACTCTTGCACCTGCTCAATGCCCACTTGGCAGATTGTCTAGAATCCTCAGTGATTCTGAGTTTTGTTGAACTCATAACAAATTTCTTCCTTTGTGCACTCCTTGCACCTGCTCAATGCCCACCTGGCAGAGCTTTACAGAACTCAAAGAGAGTTTATGTCTGCAACTGTGTCTTTCCTACACAACCTTGCCTCCTGAGGTGTTCAACAACCTCAAATACCTTCCCCGAGTTGATGATTTCAACTCTTGTGCCTTGACACATCTTTGTCTGAATCCACAGAGTTCAGAAGTCCTTTTGTGCATCGGTATTCATAGACTGCAGTACTTTGTCATGCCCTCCTGGCATGAAACCACAAAGAACCTCTCAAGCCTAAAAATAAAACAACTCCTTGTAAATGCAAACCTACAACATACATCTACAACATAAATAGAACACAAAGGCATGAACACTCAAAATACATTCATTCAATACATAAATTTTTGCAGGAAAAACTGTTGTTTTGTATTAATGGCAAATGCCTGTTTACAAGGGTGTTCTCAAGCTCAGACTTTAACAGAGTATCGATTCTTGCTCTTTTTCTCTCTCGACTTACCAAAATGAGATACCATCCCAAGATATTTTACATGAGGGGGCTCTTAGAGCGCTTCCCTCCAACCTCACCTACCCTATTCAATTACATTGAATGGGTTGTCTAGTCCACAATATGGACCTAGATCTCAACCTTCAACATTTAAGGCCTACCTACTTCTACGTCTGTGCAAAGAACGGCCTCATGGCTCAACAACCTAAAAAATTTAATTACATTCATTCAAATTCAATTTGAAAACGATGTTTGTGCCTCTCTTCAGCACATGATTTGAAACCACTGACGTGGTTGGATGGCTAGCTGGCTGACGTGGAGAGATGCTCCTGCATCATACTCCTCAGCTGTAAAAATTCATGAGCTCCTTCTCATGAGCTTCCACTCTCAGCTGTGGAAATCCTCCTGGATCACAAACAAATTTCTAGAGCTATTCATCTGGTCCATCTCCCTGCTGCTGTTGTTGTTGCTCCTGCGTTGTTGTTGCTGCTCCTGCGTTGCTACTGCTGCTTTTCTACCCAACTCCTCCTTGCTGGAAGTCTCTGCTAACTCTACCATCAACCTACTTATCTCATCGATCACCTCATCCAGCTGCTCCAATGGATGGCTCTGTTCTTGCAATCTCCTCGACTGCAAAATTTTGCTGCAAATGGGCAGTTCACTATGATCTCCCATGCCATCCTCTTCATCTGTTTCCAACCTCACTTGTTGGATGTGCATGACCCACACTATCACCCTTCTCTCCAGGGATTCAATATGTTCACACAGATCAACAAAACTCATGTCGTCTACCTCTTCTTCTTCTGCTTCTGCAAGCTCAAATGCTGCAGTCTTTTTAGCTTCCTGGCTGAAAACATTGAGCCACTCCTCAGAATGCTCATCTTCTTCTTCTTCTTGGGCA
>SNQJ01S0150530.1:30854-45642 GCA_010110895.2 Picea sitchensis
AAATTATAAATTGTGCATCAAATTGTTGCTTTCTACACTCACGTCTTGACAACTCCCAAGTAAAATTTGAGATTATTAATATCATTATGAATGACAGTAATGAGGAGATCCCTTCCCACAAGGTAACAACCACTTTGTAGTATATGGTGTAAATATAGATAAACATTTGGAGAAAATAAACATAAACTATATAAACAAGACATTAATTTTAAGCCTCCATTAGGATACATAGAAAGCATTTTATTTTTAAGTTATAGAGAAATTACACACATCAATCATGATTATAATTTGAGACACTCTTTTGTTAACAACTTATTGAGTGCTCCCATTATCGACGATCGTTGTTGAATCCTAGGTAAGTATAACCTAGGAACCAATACCCAAAACCTCACTTCCAATTTTATCCAGGGACAATCCAACTTCATCTCTGATGATAGTGCTTGCATGGAGAAATAATGGATGAGACAATGTATACATAAGATAATATAAACTCATGAATTTAGACATTGTGGAGAGATTTTATTCTCAATACCTCTCATTCAATGATAACTTATGCTATTAATGTAAAAGTTTAAACTTGTCCAACAAACCCATTACCAAATAAAGGTAGTTTCTAGGGAAAATGATATGAGCTTGCTTATATACGCACTGGGCTTTGTAATTAAGCTCTTAGTTCATATAAGTCCTTAATGTAGCTAAACTAGAAAAGTAACTCCAGTCAATATAACAATGTCATCCAAATATTGGCTTTTCCACTCTCCAAATCTAAAGCTTTCAAATCAACATCCTTCAATGCACCTGAAATCTTGTTCACAACAAGAGCATCCAAGGCTTATTGTTAAATGTCTTGGGAAATGATCAAGATGTGATACCTCCCACAGATGGTCTATTTCAGTATTGTGATCAAGTCTCTTGTAGTTGTGATCTTTTTTTCAACCAATAATAGATGCAAATTACAAAAAACATAAAGATACAAGTTCATTTCCTGACCATTGAATTTAAAAAACCATGCACAAATAAATAAATAAAAATCAACGCTCTTCCTATGCTTAGTGGTGTTCATATTTCTTTCTGATCACCAAATCAATGTTCTAAATCCAATACTATACATGTTAGGTTCCTAACTTCCCTAACCCAGTAAGTAGATAAATTATTATGTATATCTATGTATGGAGGAAATCATTAGTAAATAAGGCCTATGTAGTAGTGTGAACATAATTATAGTAAGAAGACTTACTAGAAGGTTCCACCTACTAGAAAGTTCTTTCTCTATAATGTTCTTAGGGGAATAGAAAGTACTGTGTAAAGATGTAGAAGCATTGAAAAATATGTCTTTTGGAAATAACCATGATACAAATGACTTTCAGATACCCAAATTATCTTTGTTAGCTTTGAATAGTAAATTTACATCATTTGGGGCTTAGGAGTCTTCTTAACCATGCACATAAGACAATGAATATCTTCTATAGAGAGAAAATCTTCCTGTGAATCAAATGATGTCAATCATTAGAAATAGTAGAAGGTAAAGAAAAATAACAAGTTAAAAACTTAGATCACCAACCTACTAGAGCTCAAGCTCAGTGATCCAGATTTATAAATGGAATGAAATGGAATACAGATGTATAATAAAGAAATACACAGAGATACAATAAAACTTGACTTCTATTAATAAATAAAATATGTTAAAACTGTAAAAATGTAGACTGAAACAAACTTGCTCGAATGGTGGCAACTTATCTGTGAGAAGAGATGTGA
Source organism: Picea sitchensis (assembly GCA_010110895.2). NCBI lineage: Eukaryota > Viridiplantae > Streptophyta > Pinopsida > Pinales > Pinaceae > Picea > Picea sitchensis. The sequence goes on from SNQJ01S0150530.1 coordinate 32,610, forward strand.
TGACTACGCCCATTCGCAAGAAGATGGTTATAATGAGGCTCCAAAGGCATTTTTAACATAAATAATAAATGAGAAAACCATATACATCCAAAAACATAACCCTAGGAGATGAAGCACCAAAAGTCATGTGGGCCCCGATGAGGTAAGTTGGTACATCAACTTCCTGGGGTCGTAACATTTTCATATGATCTTCGTTTTAGGCGCACGATAGCTCGTTGGAAATAAATATCTGAGGAATACACATGTTCTCATCACATTGTAGATAAATCTTAACGTGTGATAGTGCCACGCCAAAAAAATTATGTTTAGGGCCTCAAAACAACGTTTGAAGTTTAGGACCTGAAAAACTAGGAAAAAAATACCAAAATGAAAATTGTTCTTTGAGCCAGTGGAATATGTGGGTGGCCACCGATATCCACCTAGATCATCCCCCCCCTCCCTAGAAATAAATGGTCTCCATTGCGTTGAGTGCCATTGCGTTGAGTGCCCCCATCAGATAGCCAAATTTATGTTGAACTTGGCCCTGGGTGAGCCACTTTCCTTGGTGTAGGAGTTGCCTTGCTTTGACAACCTAATAAATTTGGATCCTCTCTTGTTGATTTCCATTAATCTGAGTGTCCCTGATATGATCAATGGTTGCCTGGTCCATGCAATGAGCGTTGAGCTCTATCCCGGTCAATTGATCTGCGATCTCTGATGTGTCCAATAATGGTGGGAAGTATGGTCGAAGAAGGTCCACATTGAACACAAGGTGAAGGCCAAGGAAGGGGGGAATACTTAGCTCAAAATAATTGTCACCCACAACCTTGGTGATGGTGTAAGGTCCATAGCAAAGTGGATGAATATTTTTATGGGGTCTTGTAAGGCACTCTTTTTGCAAATGCAACCAGACTTTGTATCCCACCTGAAACTTGTGCAACTCCTGGTGTTGATCATGGTGTTGTTTATACTTAGCATTGGATTTCTGTAAAATATCATGGGCCTATTTCCATATGTGTTAAATTCGTTCAATAAACTTAGTGGTTTTTCCTTCCTCAGATTGAGCATGGGATGATTCTTCTTGTGTGGTTGCAAGATGTAGTGCGACATCAATGGGACCCACTGGTTGAAATACCAACCCCACCTAAAAGGGACTATGGTTGGTCGAGCTATGAAGGGCTATGTTGTAGTTGTGTTGAACATAGGTTATACTCTCATCCCATGTGCATATATGTTTGGAGTTGTACATGCGCAAGATATGCACGATCATTCTGTTGACAACCTTTTTCTGGCCATCAGTTTGGAGGTGGAAGGCAGCGGATTTGGTGAGCTTGGTGTTCAACAATAACTAGAGGTTGGACCAGAATGTGCTGAGGAACCTACTTTCCTTATCTAATATGATGGTATGTGGTATCATGAAGTGTACCCACACACATTCGAAGAAGATATTGGCAGTGGCCTCCACTGTGATATTTTTCTTGTAAGCTGTGAGGATGGCCATCTTAGAAAATAGATCAACCACCACAAAAACATAGTCATTTCCTTTACTGGTTGAAGGAAGGCTCGACATGTAGTCCATTGAGATGGATTCCCATGGCATGTCAGGAGTAGGCAGAGGGGTGTACATGCCTTGCTTCTTAGTGGTTGGTTTGGAAATGGTGTAGTCAGTGCAGGATCTGATATAGTTGTTGATGTCATGTCAAATTTTCGACCAGTAGAAATGATTTTGTAGTACTACCACTGTCTTTTCCATGCCAAAATGTCCTGTCATATGACTATAGTGAGATTTCTAAATAAGCTTCACATGCTTGCTTGAAGGAACATAGAGGTGGCCTAGATGGCATTTGTCTGTCCTAAATATGAAAGTCAGTGAAATTTGTGCATGTGTTTAGCATCTGGTAAGTGGTAGCAAAGTTAGGATCACTCTTATGGATTTGGGTCCACTCGGATAAATCATGGCCACAAGAGTGGAGCACCGTGGTTAAGGCTGCAACTAGAGGTCGACTAATGCAGTCAACGACACGATTGGTGCTCCCTATATTATATTTGATGTTGAGATGGAACTGTTGCAAGTATGTGGACCGCTTTTGATGGCAGTCACTCTGTAATTCACCTTGTGTCTGCAAGAAATGCAAAGGCTTGTGATCAGTGTGGATGATTTTCTCCTTCCCGAGAATGTAGTGCTTCCATTGTCAATAGGCTTGTACGATGGAATACATTTCTTTTTCATTGGTGGGGTACTTACGGATAGAATCTAATAGTGTCTCACTATGATATTCCACTGAATGACTATGTTGAGTGAGGAATGTGCCCATGACATAGTCTAAAGCATCGGTGTCAATCTCAAAAGGTTGCTGCATATTGGGTAAGGAGAGTATTGGAGTTGAGCACAAGCAATGTTTCAAATCATCGAACATTTGTTGTTGTGACTTCCCCCACATGAAATCTTCCTTGCCACCACCCTTGGTCATTTAGTTGAGGTCCCATGCAATATGGGAGAATCCCAACATGAACTTGCGATGGAAGTTGGCAAGTCCTAAGAAAATTAGAAGCTTTGTTAGTGTAGTTGGGGTTGGCCACTCACGAATGACTTGGATCTTGGTTGGATCCACATGCACACCATGCTCATCAACAATGTAGCCTAGGTATTGGACCTTGTTCATTCTGAAGGAGAATTTTTCCAAGTTAGCATAAATCTTGTGTTTTTGTAGAGTGTGAAGGACCTACTGAATATGCTGCAAGTGTTCTACCCAATTCTCGTTGAAGATTAGGATGTCATCCAGATATACTAACACAAAGGAATTGATGAAGGGCCACAATATATTGTCCATCAATCTCATGAAATTTTTTGAAGCATTTGTGAAACCAAAGGGCATGACTAGTCATTCAAAAATACCTTGTTTGGACTTGAAAGCAGTCTTCCATACATCAATATGTTCTATTCCGACCTGGTGTTAGCCAGACTTCAGGTCAAACTTGCTGAAAAACTTGGCTCCCTTGAGCTGGTCAAGAAGGTTGTCAATTTGGGGAAATGGGTATCGGTTCCTGACTATGATTTTGTTTAGGGCCCTGTAATCAATGCATAGTATCCAAGTCCCATATTTCTTCTGTACAAGTACAATTGGGCTCTCACAAGGTGAGGATATGGATTAGATGTTCCCCTTTTGAAGCAACTCTTGGATCTATCACTTAATTTCCTCATTTTCCATTAGAGAGTGACAATATAATGGCGCATTGGGTAGAGGTGCACCGGGGGGTTAGATCGATTGAATGCTTGACCTGACAGTGTCGTGACACCCTGGTGGGTGTGGGGAATGTGTCCTTATATTTTTCCACGATCTTGTCCACTTTATTTTGTTGCATGGAGAGGCCCTGTGTAGAGGCCATGGATGTGGTTGCGACCTTCTGTTCACTTTGAGAGTGATTCATGAAGAAGAAAAAATTCTTGGTCTGGGAAATGACCTTCCTGCATTGATTAGTAGAGATCAAAGAAATAGTGTTAGGTGGAGCTATGTATGGTATCATGTACAATTGACTACTCAAATAAATAATAACACTATGAGGTCTAGACTCATATACAACATCTTGTTTTCACAAATATGGTTGGCCTAAAAGAACATCAAAAACTTCAAGGGAGGAACTATCACACAATACCTCATCCTTGAAGGGCTTGATTTTGTAGAGTAGATGGCACTATTGGTTGACATCGAGGTATCTTCCTTGGCAGAGATACTCAATGGTGTAGGGATGCGAGTGTTATGTCGTTGACGGGTTCAACCACTTGACGACCTCTACTGAGATAAGGTTCTTTTGACTTCTGATATCGATAATGAAATGTAGTGGAGCACCCTTCACCCACATTTTTGAGTGAAAAATTCATTCGCCTTCCTCTGGTTCCTCTGGTTCACTTGGCTAGACCCTGGTGGTGGCAAAAATATGTGTCAATGTTCCGCTTCCCTTTGTATGGATCTGATTCAGAGTCGGAACCTGCCTCTGATTCTCAGGATTTCATCTCGACCACCAACGACTACTTCAAGTGGCATTCATCAGTGTTATGCCGGGGATTTTATGGAATTCACACCACTTCCAAGTTTCTTTCTTTATCTTCTCATTACCCTTATTTTTTTGCGGCTTGGAATGGTTATCTTTAGGGGGTCCATCCTTACTCTTTTCTTTGTTATGTGGCTTGGGGATGCCTTTTCCCTACTTCTGCTATGAGGAATTTGCATATCCAAACTCCTGCTTGTTTTGTTTAAAGTTTTGCTCAATTTTGACAGCATATCGATATGGCGCGCCCAATGATGAGATGTCCAAAAAATACATTTATGTTTGTATGTATCTATGAATACAGTCACGATACTTGAGCACCAGATGTCATTATGAGTCCTTGATACGCATCTTGGTGAGCAAGGTATGGAAGATATTTGTGAAATCTGGTATTGTCTGGTCCCTTTCCTGTCACAGTGTGGTCCATCTCGTATACTGGTCATTGTAGCTTCCAACAGGGTAGTATTGTTCCTTAATAACATACCTAAAAGAATCCCAAGTGGGGGCGACCACAAATATTGCAAATTCCTCAATGACCCTTTGCTCACAATAAGTTTCCCACCAATCCTTGACACGGGGGACAACCTTAAGGAGTGAAAAGGTAATCTTTTCTCTATCGGAAAAATTATGGACCGAAAAATACCCTTCTAGCATATTCAACCATTTATCTACAACATCCACATCTATCTGGCCTTCAAATAAGGGGATATTAAAATTTACTTGTACCTTGAAGGGGGTGGCATGGCCACTTGATGAAGATGCATCGCTTCCTCGAGAAACAATTTAAAAGGATCTCCTGCTCCATCATCTCTCTTTTCTTCCACCATGGGAGGCTATCATGACCGACAGGGATGGTCTTGCAAGGGATCATCTACTTTGAGTCCCAAATCCTTGTACCCTTACCTCGTTGGGGACATGTAAGGAGAAACAAATAAATAGCAGACCACTCTGATACCATTGATCCAGATTTATAAATGGAACGAAATGGAATACATATGTATAAAAAATAAATACATAGAGATACAATAAAACTTGACTTCTATTAATAAAGAGAATATGTTGAAACTATAAAAATGTAGACTGAAACAAACTTTCTCAAATGGTGGCAGCTTATCTTATCTCTGAGAAGAGATGTGACAACTACACTCATTCGCAAGAAGATGGTTACAATGAGGCTCCAAAGGCCTTTTTAACATAAAGAGTAAATGAAAAAACCCTAAACATCCAAAAACCTAACCCTATGAGATGAAGCGTCAAAAGTCATGTGGGCCTCGATGGGGTAAGTTGGTACATCAAATTCCCTGGGTCATAACTTTTGCACACGATCTCTATTTTAGGTGGATGATAGATCGTTGGAAAGAAATATATGAGGAATACAAATTTTGTCGTCACACTGTGGTTAATTCCTATAATGTGACAGTTCTACTCCCAAAAAACGTTGTTTAGGGCCTCAAAACGACCTCGAAAGTTTAGGACCCGGAAAAATTAGGAAAAATGCCAAAATGAAAACAGTTCTTTGAGCTAGTAGAATAGGTGGGTGGCCATCGATATCCACCTGGATTACCTAGTTTCATCCTTCAGATGATCAACCTTGTATCAAGGTAAAACTACAAACTCTCAGGTAGATTGAGATCATGTATGTCTCTTTTATCTCTTTATTTATTTATTTCACAAACACTACAAAAATAAGCTATTTTCTATGGAATGGGTTCAAGTTTCTTCCATTTCATAATAGAATTTGTATTTAGGGAGTATTCAATATCAATTTTGAATTTTCTAATACAAGAAAAAGTAAAATCTAATATGTTATTTTATATAAAACTACATAGAAAAAAACACATTTCAAGAAACACACATTAAGTAATATTCAATATAAATGTTTAATTGGAAAATGTTAGAGTCTAAAAACTCCAGTATGGGCATGGCCACCAAAATGTGATATGAAAAAACTTCTTTCATACTTTTAAAAATTTCAATAAGTTTGATATCTTTTTTTTACTCCATCACAAAACATGACTATAATATCTAAAAAAATTACAAATTTACCTAAAAGAAATTAGACACTTAATATGATTGATTAAAACAAGATTAAAATCCCTATAGTTTTATATTCCAAGGGTACAAGTACCCATTTTAAAATTATTACAGAAATTTTAAGAATCCTTAAGAACCACTTTTCAAGAAAGCAATAAAAAAATATCTAAAGCCCAATAACATCAGGTTGAGTTATCCCAACCATTCACCATCGAACCATTCACCTCAAGTGAGACCAAAAAATATAAAGTGAGTATCAAAATACTACAAACAAATCAACAATAATACAAATAAGAATACTTTATAAATAATCTATAAGAAAATAATAAAAAAGAAAGTACAACGTTTTGAAAACTGTGTGAAAACTTTACCTTATTTAATTTTTACAATAATACAACCAAGAATACTTTATAAATAATCTATAAGAAAGTAATAAAAAAGAAAGTATACCGTTTTGAAAACTGTGTGAAAACTCTACCTTATTTAATTTTTTTACAAAATCTTTGTAAAAATCTTCAAAAATTTTGTAATCACTTTCTTCTAACTTGCATGTGTCATTCCTAATATTTTATGATAAGTTGGCTACTGCTATGACAACTCAAGTTTATTTGAAAAGATGATCTGTTGAACAAAGGGCTCAAATAACTTCGTTTATCTAGAAACCTAATAATTATAATGTTTGGGATTGGATTTGGTTGTATGAAATTGAAAGAAGTATCAAATTGGTGTTACAGATGGTTGTATGTAGGTGGTATGTTTGTGTTGAAGTCTTTTCTTGAATCAATCGTTCATTGGTATTCCATGTCTACACCCCTTTGTCTACCAGTCTGCGCCCATCATCCTACAATTCTTCTATTCCTCGAGGTTGGATGTTTCTCTGGTTCTACCTGCGCCTCACATATCTGTCATACATGCCCATCTACTCTCTCCCACGTGTGACCTAACCATGCCTCCTAGAAACCCTAGATCTGTCCAGAAACACTTTTCCTCTTCCATTTAGATGGCCCATTGTCGTGCCTAGCGCCACGCAGTTTCCTTGGATTCTTAATTAACTACATATTTTTTATTTCATTTCCTTGTTTCTTCATTGCTGGATGAGATCATCCTTCTCCTGCCTCTCAGAATCAACGTGCTAGTATTACGTTTCCAATGCATACGAAGAGAGAATAATTTATTGGAAGGAATTTAGAGGAATAACGTGATATAATTATGGGCTCTAATAAATAAATGTGATTTATCGACATTCATAAACACAGTCTGGAGCTTCTTAACACTATTATAAAGGCTGGAGAATTGGTTAGGCTTGTGGTGACACAAAGTTTCTCGTTTAGAGATTTCAGACAAGTGGTTGCTTTTGTATTTAGTGACAGAGTTGACATGCTCTTGTCCATTCTAGCCTATGACTGTAGTTTGGTCACCTACAACAAGTGACATTTTTTTTGTCTCCAATTGTTCCAACTGCGAAGATTTGGGAGCCTTCGACCATAATCGTGAAGGAGAAGACAATGAGCCTGATGATCCCAATCCCATGGTGACCTGACAAGACTTGAACTGGAGCTTCTGTTATTGAAATCACTCGTATCTCTGGACATGAAATCGCTCTGGAACTGATCTTGCAATTTTCTCATGAAATTGTCCACGACGCTCCCATAGATAGTCGAGTTCGACATCTGAAGAAGAAGAAGAGATACGTAATTTCTCGTATCCCTTATAATGCAGTGGTCGTGGTGCTTCAGGCTTGGCTTCTTCTAGCAGATTAGGGTTTTTAGAGTTTGAAAACGAGATACCAAATACTACAATGTACATGTGACAGAGAACACTCGTGTCTATATTCACGTCGTGGAGTCGCCCTGAATTTCTCCCTCTAGTATTGTGTTATCTTCTTTGCAGTATCTCTGGAGTGGTTTTCATGAACCCACAACCTTCCAAGACCAGCCAAGAATTCAAACCCTATCTTTGTGTGTTAGGGTTCCCAGTGCTCTTTTCTACAACAGATAAACTATTTCTCCTCACCTGTATGGGTTCTCGTTGATTTTTCTGTTGATTGCACTGAATATCTAAATAGTTAAGACGCAGAGGAGGGTGTTGTTGTTTGTGTGGTTGAGGAGTTGAATAGCGAAGAGCTCGTGGATTGATTTGGAAATGAAAAACTGAAAATCGGTCAGCATTTTCCTTCTTATTCTCATACCTTGGTTGATTCTATTGCACAAGATTTGAGATTTGGTAGTTAGGGGGTTGGTAGCTCGGCGCGTACAAACATGAGTTTTGTAGAATATTATGAAGGGTTATTCTCTTTGGCCTTGGCGTAGGTTAAACTTTTTATTTTTAGGTTTTTTTTTATAGGAATTGATAATGTAAATTTAGACAAAATCTTTATTTTATGTTGTTTAAATTGTTCTTTTAATGTATAAATGAATTTAACCTGCTAAAAAACCTCATAAAAACTTGAAATATACAAACTTAACCACAAACTATACTTATTAATATAAAAAAATGCAGAAAAAAGAAAAATTATAATCGTAGCAGCTACTGCAACATGCCACTCAGTTCCCCGCATTGTGCACGATAGGTATTGGACTCTTTAAATAAGTACATCATGGGAAATTCAAACCATGTAATATTGACCTTCAAAGATAAATTTAAAAAATGCATCAAAATGCATGGATTTGCGTGAAAGCGTTAGGGATTCCTCCTTTCTCTCCATTTGCCAGATCAAAACACTTCTCACGGAAGATGAAAACCGTGTAATCAATCGATTCTTTGGAGGTGATCAACTAGAGTGTTCATGTTGAAAGTTAACTTTGAGTGTTCATCTTGAAAGTTAACGAGTCAGAATAAGTGGGAATAGGAGGAATAGGAGCACATTTAGTGATTGAGTGCGATTTCAGAGCTATTATTCTCATTGAATAAAGTTTTGGATTGTTGATTGCACTTGAGACCGTTTCAATACGAAATCATATTGAAAGTAAACTTGAATCTGCATATGGTAATCCTGAATCATATGAATACTTGGATATATTTTCTCCTTTCTAGTCAGGCCACTTGTATGATCCTTCTCTAAGGGTGAGCTTTCTAAATTGAATGTGGTTTATTTCCAACTCGAGAACTTGATCCACGTATACTCTCCATACAAGACCAACAATCAACTACATAATATTGGACTATTCAAATATTTGGGACTTTGATTGAGCATTCACATTTGAGGCCATGGGACAAGTCCCTGAAAAATTATTCTACACTTGTTTCCAGTCTTGACATACAAGTATTGAGGGCATCCCAAGAAGTTAGTGGTTGTTTGGAAAACATAGACTACACATTCACCAAAATCAAGGTATATATATATATATATTTCTTCTTCTTGTGTAAGTACATTTTCGGTAGAAGATGATACTCTCCATTTGTTGTTTGCATGTTTGAATATGATTGTTAAAGGGTGGAGTTGCAAGAAACCCTATGAGGTCTAATTTTATCTCTAGATGGCTAGAATGGACGAGCTATTAGAGTTATTGAATACTCTAATACTCTCTTTTGTGGACAATACAGTCACCACTGAAAAAGAATCTTTGTAGTGCAAGTTTTGAAAGACAAAGTAGCAATGCTACAAACTCAGACTTGACTTCTTCATGATGCACTTGAACAAAAGAATCTTCAACATTTTAAACTAGTCCTTGTTCAAAAAAACTATCTTTTTAAAGAAGATGATGATATTGATTCAGACGAACAACCACAGTGCAGAAGAAACTCAACTCAGTTATACAACTTCCGATTCAAGTACAAATGAATTTCAACCCTCTCTTTCCAAGACAATCATCATAACTTGGGAAGAAATCAGGCACAACAAGCATAGAATAGGTACTAGATATGAAAAAGAAGTCACCTTTCATGTTCTAGATTATTCCAAACTAATCCAGTTCCAAAGTGTTGGATTGTTTCAAGAAATTTCATATTCATCTCCTCCAGTTCAAGAGAAGATTCCGAAATTCTAACATTTCCCGCGAGTTGGCCACATGGAATATTAATGTTTTGATCTTCATTATTGTGAACATTGTGGAAAGCACAATCATCCTTCAAACAAATGTTCCAAACAAAAGAAATCTGCAAGAGTAAAGAACCACTATGGGTGGATGACTTCTTAGCGATGGTCATTAATAGCCAAGATATCTCAGTCATGGTGACACATCTTTCAGGGAAAGCATTTGCATCTTCTCACCTTGTACCTGATAGTGGGGAACAACATCAACAACATCAACGATTGATAGACTGGCTTCAAGATTTGAATTGTTATCAATCAAACAATAACAATCAAGTATGATTTGGTTTGTTGTTTTCCTTAAACCACCACTTAGTACAAGACTTAGAAATTATTCTAGAAAATAGTTTGTGGTTTTCCTTAAACTACATTTAGTAGAAGACTTTCAGCTTCTGCTATAGAATGATTTATGGTCATCTTTAAACTAGCAATCTAGATCACTTCCAATTAATAGGAAACATCAGATTCAACTTCTAGCTAACCTAGGAAATGTTCCAAGAACCATTGAGCCTTAAAGCTAAGTTCTATAGTTTGTGGTCTGTCATCCGTAAACCATAAGATTAGTTTGTGGTCTTCCTTAAACCAGCACCACCATTTAGTATAAGACATCATCTTCCGCTGGCCATTCGATTTTGTAGGGTATGTGTTATATTATTTGCATGAATAGACTTATTGTTTGAGTTGTGCAAAATGCGTGGGGGGTTTGGCGGAAGTGCCCCCCTAAAAAAAAAATGGTAGCTTTTGCATCTATTTTTAGTAGTTTTTTGACACACATAAATGGTTTTCTAATTCTGGTTAAAGAATTAGGGTTGTTGAATAATATGGTTAATTGAATTATGGGTTATATATGTCACGAGATACTATATATATTGTATAATAAACAATGGAGATACATAATTAATATAATATTAGAGGTGCGACTCTAAATAGGTTGTTGGTTTTCTTGGTTTGGGTTTCGAGGGTAAAATATTTGTGTAACTTGTGTATGTCATTATATCTTTTCTATTTTTATTAAGAATATATTTGCAATAATTTATTGTACAAGGTTAAAACCTACATTTGATATCATAGCTATTATTAGCTTCAAGGGGATTCCTTTGTGGCTAAGGGTTTGGCTCAGGCTTGTGATAAACCTTATTATAGTGGGAGATCTCTGGTATTGATTCTTCAAGTGAAAATAAATGGAGAGTAGTTTGAAAATAGAGATCGATAAATTTAATGGGAATTTTTTTTATCTTTGGAAGTTCAAAATGGAAGATATGTTGGTGGGAAAAGAGAAATAGATCAATATGGATCCAAGTACTGCCCCTTTAGGAATGCTAGAAGAAGACTAGGAAAAGTTGGATTGTAAGTCAAAGAGCACAATACAATTGTGTATCTCGGATTCAATATTATTGAATGTGTCATATGAAGCTACAACAAAGGAATTATGGGATAAGTTAGGGGATTTGTATCAGTCAAAGTCACTCGTAAACAAATTGTTCCTGTAGTAGAAGTTGTACAACCAAAGGATGAAAGTTGGACACTAGATGATAAAGCATTTGAACGCCTTTAATATTGTGGTAAGTAAGTTATTATCTATTGATATTAATATTTCTAATGAAGATAAGTGTATCAATTTATTGTGTTCTTTACCAGAATCATGGGATAGTTTGGTTGTAGCCATAGGTAGTAACACAACTAATTTAAGTTTCGATGATGTGGTCTAATCCTTGTTGTCAGAGGAGATGAGTCGTAAGAACATGGAAGGACATAGAACATATGCCTTATTTACAAGAGGACACTCCTAGGAAAGAAATAGATCTAAGTCCTCAAGTAAGAGATCTAAATCTAAGGGAAAATCTAACTATTAGTGATGGATGCACTAGTTCCATTGTTCCTGAGATTGGAGATGAAGAATAAAATACTCCTACAATATATGGAGAAAAGACTATGTTATGGCATCAAAAAACTAGGGCATATCGGAGAGAAGGGCCTTCGATTACTAAATGGTAAAGGTATGGTTGAAGGTATGAAAATTTTCTCTTTGGATTTTGATTTTGTGAACATTGCTTAAATGGGAAGCAAAATCATGTAAGAATATCCTACGGTGTTATGAGGGAAGAGGGAATTTTACAGTTGGTGCACAATGATGTGTTTGGACCTGTGTATGCTCCATCACTTGGAAAATCTATGTATTATGTCTCATTTATAGATAACTTCTCAAGGAATACATGGATTTATTTCCTCAAGAAAAAATATGAAGTATTTGACAGGTTTAAAGAGTTTAAGGCTCTTGTGGAGAATCAGACGGAGAAAAGAATTAAGGTGGTGAGGACAGATAATGGTGGAGAATTCTATAGAAATGAATTCAAAGAATTTTGTAAGAAGTGTGGTATAGCAAGGCGGGAGAGTACTCCATATACACTTTAGTAGAATGGAGTTGAAAAAAGGATGAATAGGACGTTGATGGAAAATTCACGGTGCATGCTCAGTGATGTTGAGTTAAGATAGGAATTTTGGGCAAAGGCAATGGGTATTGCATGTTACCTGATCAATAGATCACCCTAATCATTATTGGATGAAAATAATCCACATGAGGTATGGACTAGTAAGAAACTCTCTTTGATACATCTCAAGGTATTTGGCTATATTTCCTATGTTCATGTTCGAAAGAAAAATAAGAGTAAGCTAGATTAAAGGTCTGGAAAGTGTATCTTTATTGGGTATACAGATGGTCTAAAAGGTTATAAGATTTGGAACCCATAAACTAAGAAGGTGGTTTATATCCAGATGTGGTATTTAGAAAAATAAAAGATGTCGTCAAACAAAAAGTCCTACCAAGGAAGGAAGAACCAGGGAAAAAATAGTTTGAGTTGAAGGATAATGAATCAGAATCTATAGAAGAACATGAATTAGAAAAAGAATATCCTCATACTCCAATATTGAGAAGATCGGTTAGAG
>SNQJ01S0150530.1:45652-61962 GCA_010110895.2 Picea sitchensis
TGTTGTGTTATTCTCTGTGTATGTGTGTTGAATGCTCGGCTTATGAATACTACTTCCTGTTATGCATTCATTATTATGCTATGTGTATGATTTCATGTATCGAGATTGAAATCTGAGAGGAAGTGAGGTGAGTTACAATTGTTTCTCCTTTGAGCAAGGATTCCTGCAAGGAGTGCAGTTGAAGTCGTGCACAAGGAGTGCGTTGACAGAAGGCTCGGGAGTTAAACTCTTGTTCTCAAAACACTTAGAAGTGAAAGTGGGTTGTTGAACCCGTGCAAGGAGTGCGCAGGTTAAGGGAGAAAGTCTCAGTCATGAAACTGAGCAGAAGTATTGAAGGACTGCTGCTACGGGCATACACAGAGTCAAGGAAGCTCGAACAGTTGAATTGTTCGCAGGCTTTCCGCAAGGAGTGTGTGCAAAGAACCTCGTTGATGTTGAAGTAATTTAACAAAGCTCAGGAAGGATAGGACTCTGAGTCGCTAAGGATCAACGTAAACAATTGAGACTTGAAGTCGGAGAGAACGTCGTAGGTTGGCGAAGCGGTGAAGGAATCTCGTAGAGAGAGAGATATCCTTTTTCACCTCGTGGATTTTACAAGGAAGAACGGACGGTCGAAATCTCCTGAAGAGATTTCGCGAGATTCCGAGGATCGTTAGATCTTGCAGAGGTGCAAGGAGGGGAACGGACGGTCGAAATCTTCTGAAGAGATTTCGCGAAGTTCCGAGGATCGTCAGATCTTGCAGAGGTGCAAGGAGGTTACAGAGAGAATATTTCGAAGGGATTGAAGTGGCGAGAAGGCTGAGAGCCGTCCATCTGAGGAGGACAGGTGGCAGAGATCAGGGATCTCCCGAACTCGGGAGTTCACAAAGTGAAAGCCCAAGTATTGGGTGTTCAAGGTCACGAGGCGCGAGGATGCGAGGCGACGAAAGAGCGAGAGGATCATAGCCGTCCATCTGAGGAGGATAGGTGGCGAGAGATCGAGAGATCTCGCGAACTCGGGAGTTCGCAGGTTGAGAGCCCGAACATTGGGTACCCCAAGTCACGAGGTCGCGAAGTAGCGAGAGAAGGACAACCGTCGGATCCAGACCACGGGAGGACCGTTGGATCTGCACGAGGGATCGTGTCTCGGGACCTCGCAAGAAAAGGTTTGAGAATTTTGGCACAGGGATCACGAGGTTGCGAGAAGGAAAAATCCCGACAGCTGGAGGTAGTGTGGGCCATAGCGGAGACGACGAGTGGAGTACAAGTGGCACGAAGGGATCATCTCAGGATCTCGCTGTGAGAAGTCCCGAAATATTGGCGTTAGGATTCGCGAGTCGCGAAGTGCCGAGGAGATGAGGTTCGTGTGGACGTCGAGTCGCGAAGTACGAGGAACCGAGATTTGTGTGGACGCGTGGTATAACTTAAGGTGGGATCGCATGACCGACGGGTGGACACGTCGCTTGGAGAAAGAAGTCAACATCCTGTTGAATTCTCGCAACTCGAAACTCGTTGACTAGGAGGGTGAAAACTCTATGGTTCAACCGACGAGGTTGCGAGGTTGCGAGAGACACTAACATTAAGTCTAGCCCACAGTTGTGTGTGTTAGGGCACTAGTAAAGGAAGGAGCTATACCGAATCGCTAGGTCGGGTATCGGAAGATTTGAAAGGAAAAGTCGGAGGCTTTAAGCCACGAACTCGCGAGACATCGAGATTTCATTGACCTCCCGGTGGTAAAGGGGAGACCTCGGAGAAGATTGCCGTGGGTGCAGATTTCCTGATAGGGAAATAGAAGAACCTTGGAGTTCTTCGGGCGAGAAGGAGAAGATCATGTGAGAGCAGAGGTGCCTGGGTGGCGCGATCTGCGTCAATATGGAACATGAGACATTTCCTCTTCCTCTTATTGTGTCTTCAGACACTGATATGCAAATAAATTTACACCTACTTGAATAGGAACCCCGACCAACTTACATTATTGCATATTAAACCTCTACAATATTGTCTCGACATATTTTCTCTGATTTAATCATAGCTTCTTGTTTTTCTGATCTCTTTTAATTTCCATGCCGAAAATGAAATTCGCAACACCAAGATCCTCCATGTCAAATTTAGAGGACAACTGAGTTTTCACATCTTGGATAATCTCTTTGTCATTTCCTATCAACAACACATCATCCACATATAATACCAAACAAATGATATTATCACCGATTAATTTGAAATACACAGTAATCATCTTTTCTCCTTGTGAAGCCAAGTCCCAACATATAAGTATCAAATTTTTTATACCACATCCTTGGTGATTTCTTTAACCCATATAGGGACTTTTTTAGCATGCATATTATCTCTTTCGTTCCCTTCACAACAAATCCTTCTAGCTACTTCATGTATATTCTTTCTTCCATATCCCCATGTTGGAATGATATATTAAAATCCATTTGTTCTACTTCAAAATCAAAAGAAACATAAATAGATAAAATAAATATAATAGAAGTTGACTTGGCAATATGAGAAAAAATTTCACCAAAGTCAATTCCATCAACTTGGGAATAACCTTTTGCTACTAATTGAACTTTGTATTTCTCCAATTTTCCTTATGCATTCAACTTCTTCTTAAACATCCATTTGCTACCAATGAGATTTATTCCAGTTGGAAACTCCACTAGATCCCAAGCCTTATTCTTGTCCAAGGATGCCATTTCTTCAACCATGGTCTTTTTCCAAAGTTTTCCATCCTCTGAATCCACTACCTACCTAACAATCCTAGGATCATCTTTAGTAATAAACAAAGCAAAATTTGAATGGAAATCAAGTGGAGTATACCTTTCCGGTTGCCTTCTTTCTCAAACCGATCTTTTCAATATTGGAGTATGAGGATATTCTTCTTCTAAGTCACATTCTTCTATAGAGTCTGATTCATTATCCTTCAACTCAAACTATTTTTTCCCTGGTTCTTCCTTCCTTGGTAGGAATTTTTGTTTGACGACATCTTTTATTTTTCTAAATACCACATCTGGATATACACCACCTTCTTAGTTTATGGGTTCCAAATCTTATAACCTTTCAGACCACTGTATACCCAATAAAGATACACTTTTCATAACTTTTATCTAGCTTACTCTTATTTTCCTTTCGAACATGAACATATGAAATATAGCCAAATACCTTGAGATGTATCAACGAGGGTTTCTTACCAGTCCATACCTCATGTGGATTATTTTCATCCAACAATGATTAGGGTGATCTATTGACCAGGTAACATGCAATACCCATTGCCTTTGCCCAAAATTCCTATCTTAACTCGGCACCACTGAGCATGCACTGTGATTTTTCCATCAATGTCCTATTCATCCTTTTCACAACTCCACTATACTAAGGTGTATATGGAGTACTCTCCTGCCTTTCTATACCACATTTCTTACAAAATTCTTTGAATTCATTTCTATAGAATTCTCCACCATTATCCGTCCTCACCACCTTAATTCTTTTCTTTGTTTGATTCTCCACAAGAGCCTTAAACTCTTTAAACTTGTCAAATACTTCATATTTCTTCCCGAGGAAATAAATCCATGTATTCCTCGAGAAGTTATCTATAAATGAGACATCGTACATAGATTTTCCAAGTGATGGAGCATACACAGGTCCAAACACATCACTGTGCACCAACTATAAAATTACCTCTTCCCTCATAGCACCGTAGGAGATTCTTACATGATTCCACTTCCCATTTAAGAAATGTTCACAAAGTCAAAATCCAAAGAGAAATTTGTCATACTTTCAACCATACCTTTACCATGTAGTAATCAAAGGCCCTTCTCTCTGATATGCCCTAGTTTTTTTATGCCATAACATACTCTTTTCTCCATATATTGTAGGAGTTTTTTCTTCTTCATCTCCAATCTCAGGAACAATGGAACTAGTGCATCCATCACTAATAATACTTCATATACGTATAAGTACATGAGTTGTGACCTTTGGATTCATCTTCCAATAGGTCTCTCAATGGACTCTCGATGACCATTACACTATCACTTGACATTTCACATTCCTTCAAGTGACTAGTACCATAACCCTAGTGGATTAGGTTTCCAACATCCCCCCCTTACTCCGAAGGGGTGTATGTGAGTCCAAGAAGAGAGATTAAATATGGAAGTGTGCAGTTGAAATTATATAGCTTGAGTGGGCCTAATGGTTAAGAACATGTGTTTCCTCCTAAGAGGTTACATGTTCAAATCCAGAGGGGGGTAGGGTATGTATACCTTCGTATACTTTACCAGTAAAATCATTGGGCGGAGGGGGTCTCATACACCAATTTGGTGTTTGGCTTGGTTGTGACCTTAAAAATAGATTACAAAAAAAATCAAAATGGATAACTGATATTGGTTGAATGTGCTCTCTGAATATGGTGGTTTTGGGATGACCACAAATCTGTAGATTTTACTCTTGTACAATAAATTATTGCAAATATATTCTAAATAAAAACAGAAAAGATACAATGACACACACACATTACTCAAACATTTTACCCTAGAAACCCAAACTGGGAAAACCAACAACTTGTTTAGATTTGCACCTCTAATCTTCTATTAATCATATACATTCATTATTCACAATACTATATATATAGGATCTCGCGACATCCAAAATGCCTAATCCATTTACCTAGATTAGTCAAGAACCCTAATTCCTTAACTGAAATCAGAAAAACATTGAAGAAAACCATGTGCCAAAAAAATGCTAAAAACATACGCAAAAACCACCAAAAAGAAAGATCAGGGGAATTTCCCTCGAACTCATGTCCTCTTTCAAGCCCCTCAAACAGGGGGGCTCTGCCCCCCTATGACCCCCAAGGCAGAGGGATATGCGCCCTCCCTACAATCCTCTGAGTTCCTGACACAACATGAACACGAGGTCTATTCGTGCAAATAATATAACACATACCCAACATTCTCCCACTTGTTGTTTTACTTGCATACAAGGGGTTACATAGTCAACAATCCAGGGTAGCAATGCCCATAGATCCTCTACACCAAGAGAACTTCTCAGTGCTCACATATTTTGTGAATGAATATGCAACATTCTTCAAAGTGTCCACCTTCATCAACAACACCTTCTTTTCTTCAACCATGTCTCTCACAGAGTGATATTGAACATTGATATGCTTTGTCGTTGAATGATAAGTCGAGTTCTTCAATAGGAATATTGCACTTTTACCATCATAATCTATCCTTACAACTTGTTGTACCGAACCAATACCTAAACACAATATTTGTAACCATATTGCTTTCTTTCTTGCATAAGTGGCTTCCATGTATTCATCTTCTATAGTTGAGAGTGCCACTATAGACAGTATTTTGCTCATCCAACTAATTACTCCAAATAAGTTAAACAAATACCCACTTGTAGATCTATTTTGTTCTAGATCTATATCCCAGTCTACATCAACAAACCCATGTATGCCCAATACTTTGTCCAATCTTGGTCTTCCTTGGTAGCACAATGCATAACTTGTGGTGCCACACGAATACCTGAAAACCCTCTTTATTGTTGTCCAACACTCCTTCCATGGTTTTGACATATAGCTCCTCAAAACTCCCACTACATCTGCAATATATAGTATAGTATAGACCATTTCATACATCAAACTGGAAACCACACTAGCATATGGAACATGAGACATTTCCTCTTCCTCTTATTGTGTCTTCAGACAGTGATATGCAAATAACTTTACACCTGCAGGAATAGGAACCCCAACCAACTTACATTATTGCATATTAAATCTCTACAATATTTTCTCGGCATATTTTCTCTGATTTAATCATAGTTTCTTGTTTTCCTGATCTCTTTTAATTTCCATGCCCAAAATGAAATTTGCAACACCAAGATCCTCCATGTCAAATTTAGAGGACAACTGAGTTTTCACATCTTGGATAATCTCTTTGCCATTTCCTATCAACAACACATCATCCACATGTAATACCAAATAAATGATATTATCACCGATTAATTTGAAATACACATAGTAATCATGTTTTCTCCTTGTGAAGCCAAGTCCCAACATATAAGTATCAAATGTTTTATACCACATCCTTGGTGATTTCTTTAACCCATATAAGGACGTTTTTAGCATGCATACTATCTTTTTCATTCCCTTCACAACAAATCCTTCTAGCTACTTCATGTATATTTCTTCTTCCATATCCCCATGTAGGAATGATATATTAACATCCATTTGTTCTACTTCAAAATCAAAAGCAACATAAATAGATAAAATAAATCTAATAGAAGTTGACTTGGAAATAGGAGAAAAAATTTCACCGAAGTCAATTCCCTCAACTTGGGAATAACCTTTTGCTACTAATTGAACTTTGTATTTCTCCAATTTTCCTTATGCATTCAACTTCTTCTTAAACATCCATTTTCTACCAATGAGATTTCTTCCAGTTGGAAACTCCACTAGATCCCAAGCCTCATTCTTGTCCAAAGATGCTATTTCTTCAACCATGGCCTTTTTCCAAAGTTTGCCATCCTCTGAATCCACTACCTACCTAACAATCCTAGGATCATCTTAGTAATAAACAAAGCAAAATTTGAACGGAAAACAAGAGGAGTATACATTTTCGATTGCCTTCTTTCTCTAACCGATCTTCTCAATATTGGAGTATGAGGATATTCTTTTTCTAATTCATGTTCTTCTATAGATTCTGATTCATTATCCTTCAACTCAAACTATTTTTTCCCTGGTTCTTCCTTCCTTGGTAGGACTTTTTGTTTGACGACATCTTTTATTTTTCTAAATACCACATCTGGATATAAACCACCTTCTTAGTTTATGGGTTCCAAATCTTATAACCTTTTAGACCATCTGTATACCCAATAAAGATACACTTTCCAGACCTTTAATCTAGCTTACTCTTATTTTTCTTTCGAACATGAACATAGGAAATATAGCCAAATACCTTGAGATGTATCAAAGAGAGTTTCTTACTAGTCCATACCTCATGTGGATTATTTTCATCCAATAATGATTAGGGTGATCTATTGATCAGGTAACATGCAATACCCATTGCCTTTGCCCAAAATTCCTATCTTAACTCAACATCACTGAGCATGCACCGTGAATTTTCCATCAACGTCCTATTCATCCTTTTTTCAACTCCATTCTACTAAAGTGTATATGGAGTACTCTCCCGCCTTGCTATACCACACTTCTTACAAAATTCTTTGAATTCATTTCTATAGAATTCTCCACCATTATCTGTCCTCACCACCTTAATTCTTTTCTCCGTCTGATTCTCCACAAGAGCCTTAAACTCTTTAAACCTGTCAAATACTTCATATTTTTTCTTGAGGAAATAAATCCATGTATTCCTTGAGAAGTTATCTATAAATGAGACATAATACATAGATTTTCCAAGTGATGGAGCATACACAGGTCCAAACACATCATTGTGCACCAACTGTAAAATTCCCTCTTCCCTCATAACACCGTAGGATATTCTTACATGATTTTGCTTCCCATTTAAGCAATGTTCACAAAATCAAAATCCAAAGAGAAAATTTTCATACCTTCAACCATACCTTTACCATTTAGTAATCGAAGGCCCTTCTCTCCGATATGCCCTAGTTTTTTGATGCCATAACATAGTCTTTTCTCCATATATTGTAGGAGTATTTTATTCTTCATCTCCAATCTCAGGAACAATGGAACTAGTGCATCCATCACTAATAGTTAGATTTTCCCTTAGATTTAGATCTCTTACTTGAGGACTTAGATCTATTTCTTTCCTAGGAGTGTCCTCTTGTAAATAAGGCATATGTTCTATGTCCTTCCATGTTCTTACGACTCATCTCCTCTGACAACAAGGATTAGACCACATCATCGAAACTTAAATTAGTTGTGTTACTACCTATGGCTACAACCAAACTATCCCATGATTCTGGTAAAGAACACAATAAATTGATACACTTATCTTCATTAGAAATATTAATATCAATAGATAATAACTTACTTACCACAATATTAAAGGCGTTCAAATGCTTTATCATCTAGTGTCCAACTTTCATCCTTTGGTTGTACAACTTCTACTACAGGAACAATTTGTTTACGAGTGACTTTGACTGATACAAATCCCCTAACTTATCCCATAATTCCTTTGTTGTAGCTTCATATGACACATTCAATAATATTGAATCCGAGATACACAATTGTATTGTGCTCTTTGACTTACAATCCAACTTTTCCTAGTCTTCTTCTAGCATTCCTAAAGGGGCAGTACTTGGATCCATATTGATCTATTTCTCTTTTCCCACCAACATATCTTCCATTTTGAACTTCCAAAGATAAAAAAAATTCCCATTAAATTTATCGATCTCTATTTTCAAACTACTCTCCATTTATTTTCACTTGAAGAATCAATACCAGAGATCTCCCACTATAATAAGGTTTATCACAAGCCTGAGCCAAACCCTTAGCCACAAAGGAATCCCCTTGAAGCTAATAATAGCTATGATATCAAATGTAGGTTTTAACCTTGTACAATAAATTATTGCAAATATATTCTTAATAAAAATAGAAAAGATATAATGACATACACAAGTTACACAAATATTTTACCCTCGAAACCCAAACCAAGAAAACCAACAACCTATTTAGAGTCGCACCTCTAATATTATATTAATTATGTATCTCCATTGTTTATTATACAATATATATAGTATCTCGTGACATATATAACCCATAATTCAATTAACCATATTATTCAACAACCCTAATTCTTTAACCAGAATTAGAAAACCATTTATGTGTGTCAAAAAACTACTAAAAATAGATGCAAAAGCTACCATTTTTTTTTTAGGGGGGCACTTCCGCCAAACCCCCCACGCATTTTGCACAACTCAAACAATAAGTCTATTCATGCAAATAATATAACACATACCCTACAAAATCGAATGGCCAGCGGAAGATGATGTCTTATACTAAATGGTGGTGCTGGTTTAAGGAAGACCACAAACTAATCTTATGGTTTACGGATGACAGACCACAAACTATAGAACTTAGCTTTAAGGCTCAATGGTTCTTGGAACATTTCCTAGGTTAGCTAGAAGTTGAATCTGATGTTTCCTATTAATTGGAAGTGATCTAGATTGCTAGTTTAAAGATGACCATAAATCATTCTATAGCAGAAGCTGAAAGTCTTCTACTAAATGTAGTTTAAGGAAAACCACAAACTATTTTCTAGAATAATTTCTAAGTCTTGTACTAAGTGGTGGTTTAAGGAAAACAACAAACCAAATCATACTTGATTGTTATTGTTTGATTGATAACAATTCAAATCTTGAAGCCAGTCTATCAATCGTTGATGTTGTTGATGTTGTTCCCCACTATCAGGTACAAGGTGAGAAGATGCAAATGCTTTCCCTGAAAGATGTGTCACCATGACTGAGATATCTTGGCTATTAATGACCATCGCTAAGAAGTCATCCACCCATAGTGGTTCTTTACTCTTGCAGATTTCTTTTGTTTGGAACATTTGTTTGAAGGATGATTGTGCTTTCCACAATGTTCACAATAATGAAGATCAAAACATTAATATTCCATGTGGCCAACTCGCGGGAAATGTTAGAATTTCGGAATCTTCTCTTGAACTGGAGGAGATGAATATGAAATTTCTTGAAACAATCCAACACTTTGGAACTGGATTAGTTTGGAATAATCTAGAACATGAAAGGTGACTTCTTTTTCATATCTAGTACCTATTCTATGCTTGTTGTGCCTGATTTCTTCCCAAGTTATGATGATTGTCTTGGAAAGAGAGGGTTGAAATTCATTTGTACTTGAATCGGAAGTTGTATAACTGAGTTGAGTTTCTTCTGCACTGTGGTTGT
Source organism: Picea sitchensis (assembly GCA_010110895.2). Lineage (NCBI taxonomy): Eukaryota > Viridiplantae > Streptophyta > Pinopsida > Pinales > Pinaceae > Picea > Picea sitchensis. Next base: position 55,520 of record SNQJ01S0150530.1, read on the forward strand.
TCGTCTGAATCAATATCATCATCTTCTTTAAAAAGATAGTTTTTTTGAACAAGGACTAGTTTAAAATGTTGAAGATTCTTTTGTTCAAGTGCATCATGAAGAAGTCAAGTCTGAGTTTGTAGCATTGCTACTTTGTCTTTCAAAACTTGCACTACAAAGATTCTTTTTCAGTGGTGACTGTATTGTCCACAAAAGAGAGTATTAGAGTATTCAATAACTCTAATAGCTCGTCCATTCTAGCCATCTAGAGATAAAATTAGACCTCATAGGGTTTCTTGCAACTCCACCCTTTAACAATCATATTCAAACATGCAAACAACAAATGGAGAGTATCATCTTCTACCGAAAATGTACTTACACAAGAAGAAGAAATATATATATATATATACCTTGATTTTGGTGAATGTGTAGTCTATGTTTTCCAAACAACCACTAACTTCTTGGGATGCCCTCAATACTTGTATGTCAAGACTGGAAACAAGTGTAGAATAATTTTTCAGGGACTTGTCCCATGGCCTCAAATGTGAATGCTCAATCAAAGTCCCAAATATTTGAATAGTCCAATATTATGTAGTTGATTGTTGGTCTTGTATGGAGAGTATACGTGGATCAAGTTCTCGAGTTGGAAATAAACCACATTCAATTTAGAAAGCTCACCCTTAGAGAAGGATCATACAAGTGGCCTGACTAGAAAGGAGAAAATATATCCAAGTATTCATATGATTCAGGATTACCATATGCAGATTCAAGTTTACTTTCAATATGATTTCGTATTGAAACGGTCTCAAGTGCAATCAACAATCCAAAACTTTATTCAATGAGAATAATAGCTCTGAAATCGCACTCAATCACTAAATGTGCTCCTATTCCTCCTATTCCCACTTATTCTGACTCGTTAACTTTCAAGATGAACACTCAAAGTTAACTTTCAACATGAACACTCTAGTTGATCACCTCCAAAGAATCGATTGATTACACGGTTTTCATCTTCCGTGAGAAGTGTTTTGATCTGGCAAATGGAGAGAAAGGAGGAATCCCTAACGCTTTCACGCAAATCCATGCATTTTGATGCATTTTTTAAATTTATCTTTGAAGGTCAATATTACATGGTTTGAATTTCCCATGATGTACTTATTTAAAGAGTCCAATACCTATCGTGCACAATGCGGGGAACTGAGTGGCATGTTGCAGTAGCTGCTACGATTATAATTTTTCTTTTTTCTGCATTTTTTTATATTAATAAGTATAGTTTGTGGTTAAGTTTGTATATTTCAAGTTTTTATGAGGTTTTTTAGCAGGTTAAATTCATTTATACATTAAAAGAACAATTTAAACAACATAAAATAAAGATTTTGTCTAAATTTACATTATCAATTCCTATAAAAAAAAACCTAAAAATAAAAAGTTTAACCTACGCCAAGGCCAAAGAGAATAACCCTTCATAATATTCTACAAAACTCATGTTTGTACGCGCCGAGCTACCAACCCCCTAACTACCAAATCTCAAATCTTGTGCAATAGAATCAACCAAGGTATGAGAATAAGAAGGAAAATGCTGACCGATTTTCAGTTTTTCATTTCCAAATCAATCCACGAGCTCTTCGCTATTCAACTCCTCAACCACACAAACAACAACACCCTCCTCTGCGTCTTAACTATTTAGATATTCAGTGCAATCAACAGAAAAATCAACGAGAACCCATACAGGTGAGGAGAAATAGTTTATCTGTTGTAGAAAAGAGCACTGGGAACCCTAACACACAAAGATAGGGTTTGAATTCTTGGCTGGTCTTGGAAGGTTGTGGGTTCATGAAAACCACTCCAGAGATACTGCAAAGAAGATAACACAATACTAGAGGGAGAAATTCAGGGCGACTCCACGACGTGAATATAGACACGAGTGTTCTCTGTCACATGTACATTGTAGTATTTGGTATCTCGTTTTCAAACTCTAAAAACCCTAATCTGCTAGAAGAAGCCAAGCCTGAAGCACCACGACCACTGCATTATAAGGGATACGAGAAATTACGTATCTCTTCTTCTTCTTCAGATGTCGAACTCGACTATCTATGGGAGCGTCGTGGACAATTTCATGAGAAAATTGCAAGATCAGTTCCAGAGCGATTTCATGTCCAGAGATACGAGTGATTTCAATAACAGAAGCTCCAGTTCAAGTCTTGTCCGGTCACCATGGGATTGGGATCATCAGGCTCATTGTCTTCTCCTTCACGATTATGGTCGAAGGCTCCCAAATCTTCGCAGTTGGAACAATTGGAGACAAAAAAAATGTCACTTGTTGTAGGTGACCAAACTACTGTCATAGGCTAGAATGGACAAGAGCATGTCAACTCTGTCACTAAATACAAAAGCAACCACTTGTCTGAAATCTCTAAACAAGAAACCTTGTGTCACCACAAGCCTAACCAATTCTCCAGCCTTTATAATAAAGCTCCAGACTGTCTTTATGAATGTCGATAAATCACATTTATTAGAGCCCATAATTATATCACGTTATTCCTCTAAATTCCTTCCAATAAATTATTCTCTCTTCGTATGCATTGGAAACGTAACACTAGCACGTTGATTCTGAGAGGTAGGAGAAGGATGATCTCATCCAGCAATGAAGAAACAAGGAAATGAAAGAAAAAATATATAGTTAATTAAGAATCCAAGGAAACTGCGTGGCGCTAGGCACGACAATGGGCCATGTAAATGGAAGAGGAAAAGTGTTTCTGGACAGATCTAGGGTTTTTAGGAGGCATGGTTAGGTCACACGTGGGAGAGAGTAGACGGGCATGTATGACAGATATGTGAGGCGCAGGTAGAACCAGAGAAACATCCAACCTCGAGGAATAGAAGAATTGTAGGATGATGGGCGCAGACTGGTAGACAAAGGGGTGTAGACATGGAATACCAATGAACGATTGACTCAAGAAAAGACTTCAACACAAACATACCACCTACAACCATATGTAACACCAATTTGATACTTTTTTCAATTTTCTCATACAACCAAATCCAATTCCAAACATTATAATTATTAGGTTTCAACATAAAACCAAGTTATTTGAGCCCTTTGTTCAACAGATCATCTTTTCAAATAAACTTGAGTTGTCATAGCAGTAGCCAACTTATCATAAAATATTAGGAGTGACACATGCAAGTTAGAAGAAAGTGATTACAGAAGATTTTGTAAAAAAATTAAATAAGGTAAAGTTTTCACACAGTTTTCAAAACGTTGTACTTTCTTTTTTATTACTTTCTTATAGATTATTTATAAAGTATTCTTGGTTGTATTATTGTTTATTTGTTTGTAGTATTTTGATACTCATGTTATATTTTTTTGGTTTCACTTGCTGTGGTTCTGATAACTCAACATGATGTTATTGGGTTTTAGATATTTCTTATTGCTTTCTTGAAAAGTGGTTTTTAAAGATTTTTAAAATTTCTGTAATAGTTTCAAAATGGGTATTTGTATCCTTGGAATATAAAACTATAGGGATTTTAATTTTGTTTTAATCAATCATATTAAGTGTCTAACTTTTTTTTTTTTAGGTAAATTTGTAATTTTTTTAGATATTATAGTCATGCTTTGTGATGGAGTGAAAAAAAGACATCAAACTTATTGAAACTTTTAAAAGTATGAAACAAGTTTTTTCATATCACATTTTGGTGCTCATATTGGAGTTTTTAGACTCTAACATTTTCCAATTAACATTTATATTGAATATTACTTGATGTGTGTTTCTTGAAATGTGTTTTTTTCTATGTAGTTTTATTTATAAAATAACATATTAGATTTTACTTTTTTTGCATTAGAAAATTCAAAATTGATATTGCATACTCCCTAAATACAAATTCTATTATGAAATAGAAGAAACTTGAACCCATTCCATAGAAAATAGCTTAGTTTTGTAGTGTTTGTGAAATAATTTGTAATCATCTAGTCAATTTGAATAAGTAAAGAGATCAAAGAGACGATTTCAATCTACCTGAGAGTTTGTAGCTTTACCTTGATACAAGGTTGATCATTTGAAGGATGAAACTTAGTGATCTAGGTGGATATCGATGGCCACCCACCTATTCTACTAGCTCAAAGAACTGTTTTCATTTTGGCATTTTTCCTAATTTTTTCGGATCCTAAACTTTTGAGGTAGTTTTGAGGCCCTAAACAACGTTTTTTAGGAGTAGAACTGTCACATTATAGGAACTAGCCACAGTGTGACAACAAAATTTGTATTCCTCAAATATTTCTTTCCAACGATCTATCATGCGCCTAAAACAGAGATCGTTTGGAAAAGTTATGACCCACAGAATTTGATGTACCAACTTACCCCATGGAGGCCCACATGACTTTTGGCGCTTCATCTAATAGGGTTAGGTTTTTGGATGTTTAGGGTTTTCTCATTTACTCTTTATGTTAAAAAGGCCTTTGGAGCCTCATTGTAACCATCTTCTTGCGAATGAGCGTAGTTGTCACATCTCTTCTCAGCTGCCACCATTTGAGCAAGTTTAGTCTGCATTTTTATAGTTTCAACATATTCTCTTTATTAATAGAAGTCAAGTTTTATTATATCTCTATGTATTTATTTGTTATACATATGTATTCCATTTCGTTCCATTTATAAATCTGGATCAATGGTATCAGAGCGGTCTGCTCTTTATTTGTTTCTCCTTGCATGTCCCCAACGAGGTAAGGGTAAAAGGATTTGGGACTCGAAGTAGTTGATCCCTTGTAAAACCATCCCCGTCAATCATGACGGCCTCCCATGGTGGAAGAAAAGAGAGATGATGGAGCAGGAGATCCTTTTAAATTGTTGTTCGAGGAAGCGATGCATCTTCATCAAGTGGCCACACCACCCCCTTCAAGGTACAAGTAAATTTTAATATCCTCTTATTTGAAGGCCATATAGATGTGGATGTTGTAGATAAATGGTTGAATCTGCTAGAAGGGTATTTTTCGGTCCATAATTTTTTCGATAGAGAAAAGATTACCTTTTTACTTCTTAAGGTTGTCCCCTGTGTCAAGGATTGGTGGGAAACTTATTGTGAGCAAAGGGCCATTGAGGAATTTTCAATATTTGTGGTCGCCCCCACTTGGGATTCTTTCAGGGATGTTATTAAGGAACAATACTACCCTGTTGGAAGCTATGATGAACAATATACGAGATGGACCACACTGTGACAGGAAAGGGACCAGACAATACCATATTTCACAAATATCTTCCATACCTTTCTCACCAAGATGCGTATCAAGGACTCATAATGATATATGGTGCTCAAGTATCACGACTGTCTTCATAGATACATACAAACAAAAATGCATTTTTTGGACATCTCATCATTGGGCGCGCCATATCGATATGGTGTCAAAATCGAGCAAAACTTTAAACAGAACAAGCAGAAGTTTGGATATGCAAATTCCTCACAGCAAAAGTAGGGAAAAGGCATCCCCAAGCCACATAACAAAGAAAAGAGTAAGGATGGACCCCCTAAAGATAACCATTCCAAGCCACAAAAAAATAAGGGTAATGAGAAGATAAAGAAAGAAACTTGGAAGTGGTGTGAATTCCATAAAATCCCTGGCATAACACCGATGAATGTCACTTGAAGTAGTCGTTGGTGACCGAGATGAAATCTTGAGAGTTAGAAGTAGGTTCCGACTCTGAATCAGATCCATACAAAGGGAAGTGAAACATTGACACATATTGTTGCTACCACCAGGGTCTAGCCAAGTGAACCAGAGGAACCAGAGGAAGGAAAACACATTTTTCACTCACAGATGTGGGTGAAGGGTGCTCCATTACATTTCATTATCGATATCAGAAGTCAAAAGAACCTTATCTCAGTAGAGGTTGTCAAGCGGTTGAACCCGTCGACGACACCACACCCGCATCCCTACACCATTGAGTATCTCCGCCAAGGAAGATACCTCAATGTCAACCAATAGTGTCATCTACCCTACAAAATCAAGCCCTTCAAGGATGAGGTATTGTGTGATAGTTCCCCCCTTGAAGTTTGTGATGTTCTTTTAGGCCAACCATATTTGTGAAAACAAGATGTTGTATATGAGTCTAGACTTCATAGTGTTATTATTTCTTTGGGTAGTCAATTGTATAGGATACCATACATAGCTCCACCTACCACTATTTTTTTTATCTCTCCTAAGCAATGCAGGAAGGTCATTTCCCAGACCGAGAATTTTTTCTTCTTCATGAATCACTCTCAAAGTGAACAGAAGGTCACAGCCACATCCATGGCCTCTACACAAGGCCTCTCCACGCAACAAAAGAAAGTGGACAAGATCGTGGAAAAATATAAGGACAGATTCCCCACTGCGAAGAGAATTCTTATTATTATTTTATTATTGGATTAAATCCCCATTGCGGATTAATCATGTCATTATTATTATTATTGTTATTGGATTAATCCCCATTGAGGAT
>SNQJ01S0150532.1:0-23103 GCA_010110895.2 Picea sitchensis
AGTGTTGCTTCTCTTTCTTCCTCCCACTCAACATCTATCAAATGTGTTAATAATGTCAAACTATCATGTAACACTTTTGGTGGGACTTCCTTCACATAGCCAAACTACTTGTCGAACTCCTCAAAATTTTGGATCTTTGTCAGTTGATATTTTAATTCTGTTGGTGTCAACCCACCATTCACTCCATATAACCAGACTATAGTGGTGTCTAAACTGAGCTGAATGTGGGCATTTGATGGCAGTTCCCATCGAAATTTCTGGTCGACCCTCCATTTGTGTGAGTCATTTTTCAAGTTATTCACCTAGTTTCTGAACATTTTATCAGCTGGCAGGGAATCAGACGAGTTGATTGCTCCTCTGGAAAAATCCTATATTTATCCATAATCGAACTTTGTTTTACTGTAAATGTTGGCTCCCTGATTGGATTGACTTAACTCGTGACGATCCAAATTAGAAAAGATGGGAATTTGATGGCCTGCCCGTTTTCCTAACATTCCCTGCAATTACTTTTGATTGTTGCAACTAAGTGTTTGGCCAAGTCGAATTTCACACATGTTTGAATAATTTGGCCAATAGGCTTAAACATCATGATCTTGACATTGGACACTTGACATGTAGCCATTAAGTACATTGAAACTACAATACAATTCCATTTCACTCTGATCTCTCTTACCATGTTGATTAACAACCTCTTTGAATTCTTTGTCAAAGTTCCTCTTGTAAGGAACTATATATTGTCATTTGAATTTAGGGTTTTTGGCATTGTGGTTCCCTCGTGTGGTAAAACTCTAACACAGTGTCTCATTCCTCAAGTGATTCCTACTATATAGTCTAACCATAAATTCCCATTGTGGTATTGAGTGACCATGAATTTTGCGGCCTCTTCTTTCCATTCACCAAATTATCCTACATGTAGTGCCCTTAGGAAATTTAAAATGCCAGCTTTCTCTGAGAAATTCATTTGTTCCTTCCAAACTCTAACCTCCATGCCCCATGTAGTGAAGTCCTTATAATGTATCACCCAGTTGATATCCTCCATTTTAGCACCGTGAATGATCTCCATGCAGATTTTTGGTTGTGTTGCGATGGCTTTTTCAAATTTAGCTTTTGTTCTTAGCTTGACCAAAGAGTATACGACTTGGCCTCTCATTCTCAGCATGACTGCAGTTTGTTGTTGGTCAGATTGAGAGTTTATTTTATGAAGTTATGGGGTCAAGTGTTTGGTTGTGAATTCAGTGTTTTGACTGTTCTTATGCTCGGGAGTGAATAGTAAGGAAACAAAGTCACATGCCTCCTCTATATTTATAGGCGGGAGGTGAAGTGGAGACTTTAACTTGGCCAAAAGTTCCATTGATTCACTCACGTTAATAGTTATGGTAGACGTAGATTCTTGTTCATGTGAGAGGATGGCTACGTTGATGACAATGTGGCAGTCGAGCTCATCTTGTCGGGCATTGATTTCATTGAAGTAATCGCAGTGGCCAATTGTTGTGACTAATTTAATTTTCTTTTCTTGGGGGGTTGGCCCAACTCTGTCAACTTTTGTTGCTTGGATGATTTGGTTGAGTTGGATCTTTCATTCAATCGAAGATCTTCGGTTGATTCATCCAACTTGGTTAGTTTTATTTTGTTTGTTGACTTGGTCAATGTTTGACTTTCTGGAGCCATGTTCTTTTTGGTGGTTTGTTTGAAGATAATCACGCTCACTTAAATTGTATTTTCCATGCTCGCTTGATTTACAATTTTCTCCCTCTCTTTATTTATAATTTTCACACTCACTTTATAGGGGGATTTTACATTCAAATCACTTAGATGCCTCTCTTTCACTTGATTGACTGGTTCGTTTGTTTAAAAGATGGCGCAAATTTTGTCTTGGTGTCAATAAATTCCTCTAGATTTGTGCGTTTCCTCTCTAAGTGGCCCATGCGATAGCCAAGGGATTTTTTATCGTCTCATGTTAAGTATATTTGGATTGAATGAGTTATTTTTGGTGGTTTGAGTTAGTCATATAACTTGTTGTCTTCATATAGTTTTGTACCTAATTTCGATAACTGACTTGTTTATTGCTTATATTAATCTCTCTTTTTGTTTTATTTAATCTTACTTTTCCTTTCTTTTATTGCTTGTCATATTTATTTTTCCTTTATTTATTTTCAACTTTGACCTAGGCCACCCTGAAGGTTTTTCAACATTCGGATCCTCCTCGTGCCTTCAAAGAGGTTTTCACCAGTAGGTGTTGAGGCCACTATGTGTTATAATTCTTTAGTCGGACCTCATTTACTAATTTTTGTAAGGGGGTGTCACTGTAAAGTCCTTAGCTGAACTGATCCCGATGGTCAGATGTCCTCGACCACGTAAGGACCCATCCAAGAAGTTTCTAATTTATGTGGCATTTCCTTTATTTGACTGTCATATAGTAATACCAAATTTCTTGTGTTAATACATTTCTTTTTTATGTTTCAGTCGTAACAAGTTTTTTGTTGATTCTTGTGAGCTTCTTGATGTTGTTGTGTGAGCATCCTTTTTTCCTCTAATTGGTTAAGTTGGTAGAAGCATTGTCTTGTATTTAGAATATGGTTGAATTCAAGGATGGATGTTATGTTTCCTGCATTTGCATAGAAGTGTAATGGAATTACAACTTCTTGACCATAAACAAGCTTGAAAAATGTATGGCCAGTCGATATTTTATATGTCGTTTTGTATGTCGACGATACTATTGGGACCTTATCATCCCAATCGTCCCTGTTGATTCCACATATTTTTGTTAAGCCTTTATTTAATGTTTTGTTAAAGGAATCGACAACGCCATTGGCTTGTGGATGATAAGCGACCATCTTATCGTGGTCGATCATGAATTTTTTAAGTAATATTTCAATTGTGCCATTGACAAAATGTGTTCCATGATCACTGATTAATGTTAAAGGACATTCAAATATAGTTACTTTATTTTCATATATGAATTTGGTCGTTATGTCTTTTGTACAATTTTCGACTGGTTCTGCCTCCACCCATTTGGTTAGATATTCTACTACTATGATAATATACTTCTCCACAATTCACTTGGATCTTTTTGGGAAGGGACCGACGAAGTCAATAGATTGTATTTCAAATGGTAAACTAGGATTTAGTGAATGTAATGACATTTTGTTCTTTTGCAAAGGTTGACCCATCCTTTGGAATTCATCGCACTTCTTCACATTTTCTTGACATTCCTTATGTAAGGTTGACCACTAGAGGCCTACCTGAATAATCTTCCTAGTTGTCGCGTCGTCTTGAAAATTACCTCCCGTAGGGTCCACATGTGCTTCATTGATTATATATTATTGTTCATGTTCCAAGGTGCATCTTCTCAGAATATCATTAGTTCATAGCTTATAAAGATATTGGTGTTTCTTTCAATGAGAATATGTTTTTTTTAATTTGTTGGGATATCATTAGGAGCCTTCCCCTCTTCTAAAATTTTTGTGATTTATTCAAGTTCCTTTGGGGAAGATTCAACCCAAATTAGATGTGCATCAGGTAAGTCATACTCTATCCCAGTTGGATCTTCTCCTGTTTCAAGTTGGGATAGATGTTCTGGGTTGAAATTCTTTTTCCCTGGTCATCCTACTACTTCAAAGTTGAATTCTTGGAACAATAGTATCCATCAACATATTTTTCCATTATGGACCAAATTTTTTACTAAATATTTAAGAACCTAATGGTTCATGAAGTAGATGAATGTATTTTCTAATAATTAATGTCAAAAAATTTCTAGGGAAAAGATCATGGCTAAAGCCTCCCATTCTGATGTCGAATGATTTCATTCTTCTTTATTCAACTTTTGATTGGTGTATGCATTGGGATGATCAACCATCTCATCGTACGAATGGGATAGTACTGATCCAAAAAAAACAATGGATGCATTGACATGGACATGGATTTTTCAAGACTAGTCTCCAAATCTTAATATCGATGCTTCTACCAATTTTCTCTTTGGTAGATCAAAAGATTCATTGCATTCTTAGATCCATTGAAATCCAACTTCTTTTTTCAGCAGCTCGTTGATTGGGAAGGTTATATCGGAGTAATGATGAATAATTTTTTTTAGTATAGGATATGGCCAAGTAAGATTTTATCTTCTTTTGATTGATTGGTGGCTTCGAGTTGATAATAACATTGATTTTTTCCATGTCGACCTTGATTCCATATTTGCATACAATGTGACCCAACAAGATACCTATTGGTGTGGAAAAGATGCATTTTTTGATACTCAATGATAAGTGAATCTGTCGACATCTTTCAAACATCATTTGGAGCCATTGTATGTGATCTTTCAATAGGCTGTAAATTGTCCAGTCATCAATGTACACAACCATTGTTTTGTATATGTACTCCTGAAATGCTTTGACTACTATCCAAGAAAATATTACTAGATCATTCTTGAGCCTAAATTTCGTTACTTTGTATGCGAATGACCTGAACTCAGAGACAAATGTTGTTTTCCCATGATATTCCTTTGCAATTGGTACTTGGTTGTAGACCTAGAAGTTGTCTATGAAAGAGTAGCATTCATGCCCCATGACTTCATTTATGATTTCATCAGAAAATGATGTCAGGAATGGATCTATTACTGTTATCTTATTTAATCCCCGGAAGTCGACATATATTCTTAATTTCTTTGGGTTGTTCTTTTTATGTTGCAAGAGTATAAGAATTTCCCATTTTGACTTGTCGACAAGGTATATGATGTCGTCATCTAACATTGCCTCTATTTCTTTTTGAACTATGGGATTATACTTGTGTGATAACTTATATGGCCATTGTTTTATGGGCTTGGCCCTAGGGATGAGGTTAATTTTAATCTCCCCCATCTCTTGCACCAATCCTTCAGATATTTGTAATCACATGCAAATATGTCGTGATATTATTGCAATAGGTTGACTATTTCTATAGTTTGTTTATCTGACCAATAGTCTCCTATTCTCACCATTTTCGGCTGACCATCTATTGAAATGTCGATTTCATTGGTTTAATTTATGTTTCCATCCACTCAAGTGCTTTGGATTCTTCTAATTGTCATTCTCCTTCTACAACCTCATTATAACTTGGGGGGGAGTCAATTTTTTTTGTATCTTCTTTTCCTTCCTTATATATTGAATAAAATTTCTTTACATAATTATTTATTCTAGGATGACTTTTCTTCAATTGAAAACCTTGTCCCAGAAAACTTATGTTTTCCATGTCTATTCAATGAGTTGTTACATTGTATTGATTTTGTGCCAATACAAATTGCAAGTTGACATTGATCCTATGTTGACATCGGGTTTTCCTCTCTTTTTTATTTCTTTGGGCTTTGGCTTTTCAAGAATTTTTTTGATTTCTTTTGCAATCTCTCGCAAGTTTGACTTCTTTGGGATGAATTCAAAGTCTCTGATAAAATTTTCTTTTATTTGATTTCAGTTGAACGTGTGGCCACATGCTTCTTCAATTTTGTACCACTTATGTGGTATGTCATATAGCATATTAGGAAAAATGTTGTTGATTTTTGTAGCTTCGAGAAGGTATTCCCATGTTCCCTAGGTGTTGGGAATGTGGGAATCGTCATGGGCACCACATTACACTCTTCTTTTGGTGAAAACCACCTTTGGAATGAAGTCAGGGCTTCATGGGTTTGGTGATGGGCTTTTTGGGTTTGTGTTGGGGCTTCACACCCACAAGAAAGTCTAATTTGATGTTGACTTATGAAGGGTATTCTATGTTGACCCCTAAGACTTGTATATAAAAGAGAGAGGTCATTGTGACATTTCATATGGTGTGTAGAGTGTGTGGAGACATGATGGAGTTGGAATAAGTGAGTATGCACTTGTGCCAATGAGCTTGGTGATTTCAACAAGGGAATGCATGTAACTTTGGAAAATTTGTCCTAGGAGAGAGGCAGATGGAGAAGGAATAAATTGTACGAGTGGAACAGTTTTTTGTACATGTACACGGGTCACAATGGTAATAGTCACATATGTACATGGATTGCAATGGGAACAGTTGTGTATGTATGCGGGTTTCACTAAGGTGAATTGCATATACGAAGGTTGCAGTGGGCACAGTCTCATATGTATGCGGGTTGAATTGCATACATATGTACATGATTTCTGGGTAGGAGGAGGTCCCTACAAGTTGATGTCAATAGAAGTATAGGTTACATCAATAGGTCGTAGAAATGGTATGCAACATATATGTGGGTAGAAGAAAATGGGATTTGTTGAGGTTTGTTTTTATGATTTTTCTAGTTATTGGAGGACATGATTGTCCTCAAATTTTAATGGATTTTTATTGGCTAGGAGGGATAGTTTTTCCCTCGAAATTTCTGAATTTGATAAAGTTACATAACATAAATTTCGTGTTTCGTGTGTATTGATGATTCATATATGATCTTGTTGTTTCTTCTACATATATTTTCAGTCGACCATTTTCAATGTAAAATAGTTCAGTGATAACATCTAGGGTTTACTGTTAGCTCACTAGGAAGCAATTTTTAGATCTAAAAATTAGTCACATAATATTGTGTGTGAAAATTGACATGGTATCAGAGTTGAGGATTTTAAGAGAAGGGGATCATCTATCAGACACATAGATGCTACAATTGGTTGCATATTTTGTTTCTGTTAGGACAAGTCACGGGTGATAACTTTGAGAGGGAGTTCTGGTAGTGTTGAGGAGTTAGCTATGAGAGGGATATACAATGTTGTTGTAGGTGGAAGTCGGTTAGATGGTATCTGGTTTGAGACATGGAGCATACTTTCCAGACGAGGAGTTGTGGATTATTGTCTCTCGGTGGTGTGGCAGGTTGGTAGTTTTGGTGGATTGGTGGAGAGCCTGGATCACAAAAATATGTTGTGTGGCAGGTTTCCAACCTTGTGGATGGACTTCCAATGGCTTTTCATGGTGATTTGTGATGGGTGTATCTCGAGTGCTTTGACACAGAAAAGACGACTTCATGTGTATGTCAGGTTGACGAGATAGAGTCTTCATTGGGATAGAGAGTTTCACATTGTCGAGGTACAATAATGTATGAGTCAGTTGACCCAAGAGGATGAGGAAACTTGCAGAGATAAGTTGTGGAGGTATAGAGTGGAATATATTGAGTGTCCAACCACAACTCAAGACTATTTTAGAGAGAGGAAACAAGTTCAATTGTAGTGTGTGCATAGACACATATTTTTTTTCCGTGGCTTGGATTATGGACTTGGGCATAAGTTCATTGGATGGTCATGACTTGGGTAAGCGGGATGTTTTCCTTGGAGGATTGCATGTTTCTTATACAGTGGGAACCATCGACACATGACAAGGGCACATAATTTGTTTGTGAACTTCACAGTTTGTAACTCATGTATGTACAAGGAGCTTGATATGAGGACCATGCATGTAGTACATGGATCTAGAGCAGTGGTATTCCGAATGTGAGTGGAAAATGTGTTATGGGTGCCATGAGTTTTTTCTCAGCCTCAATTATTGAGGAGTATGTCTATGTAGTTTTGTTTCAGGATGAATAGGTGTTATTGGATGCTTATAGGATCTATCCTAGGCACAATAATGGTCCTATAGTTAGAGAGAGAAAAGTATATAAGCTGAGAGACCAACCTATGTGTGTTGTGACCAACAAAGAAACAATACAGATGAGGGGGGAAATGTAGCCCCATCAGTGGTGAAGTAGGTAGCCCCACCAATAGTGTCGGCTCAGAGGGAGCCATAGTTCAGAGGGAGTCATCCTTCAGGATTTGGAATGGAGGAGAAACCTCCTGGGATTCTTCAAAGGAGATTAGACATCAGAGGAGGTCAACAAGTTCAGAGGGAGAAGATGGCTCCAGGGATTGTACAGACTCAGAGGGAGTTAAGTTTAAGAGGGAGCATGTGGACTCAGAGAGAGCCTGATCTCAGAGAGATTCAGTTGGATTAGAGGGAGAGCTAGCCATTCAAAGAGATTTCCCCCTTAGGTTGAGGTGGGAGAGATGCATATTCCTAAATTTTTAGGAGGGTGTCATGGGTTGAGATGACCAAACAAGATTCTTAGGAAAAGGAGGCTTCTAGGAGAAGGGTGTATTCCAAGGAGGGATCATGCCAAATAACAGGATTTTCTTCATTGACCGAGGATGCAACTAGTCAGGAGGACCGGTGATTTGAAAATCTTTAGACACCACTTATTTCTTGAAAATATATACATGCAATATCTAATTTGTTTCCGTATAATTTATAGGATCTATTGAGGTGATTGCAAAATTTTGATGATGTGGTTTGAACCCAAAAACCCATAAACTAAATAATAGCTTGCTTAATGATAGTGAGATGACACAATAAAAAATAAAAGAACTCAAATTACATACTTTTGTTTCATCTTTAAGTTCCATTCAATCTAATGAAAACTTCCTTGTCCATCTCAAATACCAAAAACACAAGTAACATGACTGACATATGCCAATTTAATGGATTCTCTTAAATTCCATTGTTGAAAACAAGAAAATAACTACACCATTGAAATCCTTGTGAAATTCTAAAACTTTTGACTATAAATTCGACCAATTTTCAAACTAGCTCAATTTCACACTCTTTGGCATGCAAAACAATGCAGTAAATGCCCATTAATGACAAATTGAGATTTTTTTTTTACAAATGACCTCACATCACAAAAAATACTTCATATTCATGATCCTTGTGAAAATTCATGTAGAATTGATATAAAACACTTGAAATTCTGTCAAGGTACCATTTGGCATGCTTTACTGTGCAACACAAAATTAAGTGTGTACTTGCACGTACTTCTGTGCAATTCGTACAGTCTTGAAATACGTTCCTTGTCTTGAAATCCATGCAGTCTTAGACTCTATGCCTAGGGATTCATTCCTTTGGACTGTGTGTCATATCATTGGGATTCGTGCTAATATATAGGCTAGGTCTCCAAAACCACCTCCACATTTAGTTGTAACTTATTTACTAATTTTGGCAGAATCTCCGCTATATCTAGAGTAGTTGGTGTAGTGGTTAAAACCACCCACTATTATAGCGGAGATCTCTGTTCTATTCTTTTCCACAACTTATTCGTTAGTTTAATTTTGTGGTTAGTTTGTTATATATATTATATATATAGTATGTGATGCAGGAGCATCGCCAACTCATCAAGGAGCATTGCCCAAGACAAGCGAGCCAGCATGAAAGACAACGAACAGTTGAAAAAGGCCAGCCGAAACTTTTTGAATTTTCATTCAAGAGATCCGCCAGTGTATAAATGAACCATTTATGGAAAGCGTCGTTGTACATTATAGCGGACCTTGAGCCTTTAAGCTCTCGTCCTTAGGTAGATGAGGCATTTAATAGGTTTAATGCAGGTAGATAGGATTTTATTTTCCAGATTAGACAGTTTTAGAGTCTGAGAGGGAAAACGGATATAGACACCCTCGTTGTATCATTGTAACAGGAGCCAGCATTCAGGAGAGAAGGGCAAGTAGAGAAATCTGTGAAGAACACCCACGTACAGAAGATTGAATAAATTGAATGAAGTTTTGTTTCAATTTCATGGTTGTTGTTGTTTTTCTGTGTTAATGTTGTGCTCATGAATGTTTTCTTTCTGGATACACATTTTCTTGGTATATACTATGCATGTGATTTCAGGGATTTAAACTGAAGTCTAAAAGGGAGAAGAGAATAAGTTTCAATTGTTTCTCTGTCTGAGCCGGGAGATTCCTGCATAGGGTACAGTTGAATTCATCCGCAAGGAGTGCGTCGATAAGGGCTCGATAGTTAAACACTTATTCTCATTCAACCGAAGTCTCAGTTGTTAACCAGAGAAAAATAAGATAGAGGCTGCTGCTGCAGGAAGTGCGCAGAGTCAAAAGGATTTAACACTTGGGAAGTTGTTGAATGATTTCCGCAAGGAGTGCGCGCAAATACCTATGACAGAATCAGAGTAAGAAATATCAGGAGGTACAACACCTTCTTGGTACATCTGAAAGAGAGCCCAGGAGGTTTAGGTCGAGGAAGATTCGAGCAGAGATTGCAAACGCAAGTGTTGGAAAGTGGGTTCTGGAAGGAACTTTAGTCTTCTAAAGAAATCCGTGATTAAAGGGAAGCGACAGTCAGGATTCGCAGAGGAGAGAAGCGAAAATCCCGTCAGCCGTCAGATCTTGGAAAGTTGCGTATGGTTTAAGCCTCGAAGGAGCAGAGGAGGAGTCCTGGAGGGGCATCAGGATATTGGCATCATCGGGGTTTCATAAAGCTGAGAATCGAGACCTTGAAAGTCCCGAAATCCTGAGAAGGGATCTCAACCGTAGATCTTGGCAGGATGTGTGTCCAAGGATTGTGAAGAGTTCAGGGTTCGGCATTTCGGAGTTCTCGTTGACGGGAGACTCACAACACAAGAATTCGCGAAAACCCGAATCGCGATATCCGCGCAGTCGACGAGCTGAGTGGAGAACATGTGTCAGGATATCGGAGTTCGGGGTTTGGAAGGTCCCATGAACATCGACCATGGAAATCGCGAAAACTCGATACACAATTTTTTGACAAGGTTAAGCCTGGAGTGGAGGACAGGTGGCATCAGAATTCGGGGATCGGAGGTCCCAGAGGTGTGAGTTCTACGCGGTTCGAACTCGCGAATTTCGAAATCCCGATAAGGGTGAAGGGCATGGTCACGTGGAATGGCAGGTCACGTGCGAAAGGAGTAGTCAGAGGGCCAACGCCAGAGCTGGAGCACCATCGAGAATCAGGAATCGGGAATTCATGAGGGGAGCAACTCTTGCAACGAAAAAGATGATTTCCCGACAGGGAGATTCATGACAAAAGACGAGGAAAGCGCGAAGTGGATATTCCATTGGGGTTCGGGGATTTGTGAGACCCAAATCCATGAGAGCAGAACTCGCAATCAAGTGAGTTCCGATTTCCTGATTGAAGAAGGAGATCACCAAGAGAACCTGTGGGCATTGAGAACTTCCGACAGGGGGTTGAAGAGTATTTTGACTCTTTGGGCCTAAAAGAAGAAGGTCCTGGTTGAAGCGGCTGAGCTCAGAGAGGTAGGGGTTGCGTCAGAGTGGTATCAGAGCGGGAGAAGAGTTCTCTTTGTTTACGGTAGCAGAGAGAAGAAGAATTCACCATGCCGCCCAGAAGAGAAGGACAATCACCTGACCCAGAGGACAGGGAGGTGAGAAGAAGAGGTAGGCCGACAGGGAATCCAGAGATGGAAAGACAGATATGAGATCTCAGAGAGAGACTCGAGGAGATGGAAACAACTCAGAGACGCACAGCTGGTGCAGGGGATCTTAGTGATTCCGACAATGAGGTTGAAGCTGAACCACAAGGAGAAGTTGCAGCCGAGGATGCAACAAACGAGTGATTAATAAAAGCTATCACCCGGATGAGTTCAAAGATGAAAATGGATATTCCAATCTATGAAGGAAGTCTGGATGCAGAAGAGATGTTGGAATGGATCAGGGCTCTTGACACCTACTTTTATTATGAGGATATCGAAGAGGATAAAAATGTTAGGCATGATGTCACGAATTTGAAGGGACACACAACATTGTGGTGGGACGAGCTACAGGCAAATAGACGTTCCAAAGGCAAATAGAAAATTAAAAGCTGGAATCGAATGATTGCTAAGATGAAAGCAAAGTTCATCCCAAGGGAGTACCAAATTAATATGTTCAGGAGGATGCAGAACCTAAGGCAGAAGTTGATGACGGTGAAGGAATACACCGAAGAGTTTTACAAGCTCAATATCCGAGCAGGTCATCGGGAGAGCGATGATGAGAAGGTTGCCAGATACCTGAATGGTCTGAGNTTGTGGTGGGACGAGCTACAGGCAGATAGACGTTCCAAAGGCAAACAGAAAATTAAAAGCTGGGATCGAATGATTGCTAGGATGAAAGCAAAGTTCATCCCAAGGGACTACCAAATTAATCTGTTCAGGAGGATGCAGAACCTAAGGCAGAAGTTGATGACGGTGAAGGAATACACCGAAGAGTTTTACAAGCTCAATATCCGAGCAGGTCATCGGGAGAGCGATGATGAGAAGGTTGCCAGATACCTGAATGGTCTGAGATACAACATTCAGGATGAATTAAGCATGACGACCATCAGAATGGTTGAGGACGCTTACCAGATGGCTCTGAAAGCCGAGGAGAAGCTAGGTTGTAAGCAAGGACAGCGAGGGCGAGGTAGAAGACAGCCCAGAGGCAAGGCAGTTGCCCAGGAGAAATATCAGAAGCCCAAGGAGGAATGGAAGAAACCTCAGGGTAAGATTGAGAGAGGTGGAACCTCACAACAAAGACAACAATATGCTGAGTTGAGGAGACAACAGAGTGAACAGAGAGGGGATTATGCTGATGCAAACACTTTTCCTCGTACCAGAGGAAGGGGAAGAGGCCGAGGTGGAGTGATCACATGCTTCACATGTGGAAAGGATGGACACAAAGCAGTTGACTGTCCAGACAAGAAAAAGGACCGAGGAGAAGGTCACATCGCTGAAGAACAGAGGCGAGATGCTGAAGAAGAAGGTGCAGAAAGAGGAAGCTCACTTTTGATGCGAAAAGTCCTTTTGACACCTGAGAAAGAGGCGCAGGAAAGTTCATCCCAAAGGACCAGAATGTTCAGGACAACTTGCAAAACTAAGGATAGGAAATGCAAGGTTATTGTGGATAGTGGAAGCATTGACAATCTCGTTTCAACCGAGATGGTGGAAAAATTAGAGCTGGAAACGTCTGATCACCCGAATCCATACAAAGTATCATGGCTACAAAAAGGACATCAGGTGAGAGTCACTAAACAATGTTTAGTTGAATTTAAAATTGGGGGATATAATGATAAGGTGTTGTATGATGTCATTCCCATGGATGTATGTCATTTGTTGATGGGTAGACCATGGCAATATGACAGGAATGTGGTTCATGATGGAAGGATGAACACATATACTTTGGAGAAGGAGGGAAGGACACACAGATTTCTTCCGATAAAAGATAAAGACATGAAACCGGAAGTAAGCAAAACACGATACTTCTCATGAGTGGGAAGGAACTTCTCATAGAGATGGAGAAGAAAGAAGATCCACAATTATTTGTTGTCAGAAAATTGAGAATTGTCCTGACTAGCACAAGAGTGGACGACTTACCAGATGAGATTCGGGAACTGCTGGAAGAGTTCGCCAATATCATAGTGGACGAACTACCTCATTCGTTGCCACCGATGAGAAGTGTGAGTCAAAACATAGACCTCACACCAGGGGCTAGTTTGCCAAATAAAGCTGCATACAGATTGACGCCACAGGAAAATGAGGAAGTCAAGAAGCAGGTCCAGGATTTGTTGGACAAAGTACTGGTCAGGGAAAGCCTGATTCTGTGTGTCGTTCCAACGGTGCTTAGTCCGAAGAAGGATGGAGGTTGGAGAATGTGTACCGACTCTAGAGCAATCAACAAAATTACCATCAGGTACAGATTTCTACTACCGAGAATGGATGATCTGATGGATTGCCTGAGCGGGGCAAATTATTTTTCAAAAATTGATCTGAAAAGCAGATATCACCAGATTCGCATGAGGGAAGGTGATGAATGGAAGACAACATTCAATACAAACGAAGGTTTGTACGAATGGTTGGTCATGCTGTTTGGCTTGACAAACGCGCCGAGCACATTCATGAGACTGATGAATGAAGTCCTAAGGAAATTCATCGGGAAATTTGTAGTCGTATATCTGGATGATATATTGATCTACAGTAAGACGAAGGATGAACATTTGAAACATTTGGCTATTGTGATGAGAAAGCTACAGCAGGAGAAGTTGTTGATCAATATGAAGAAGTCCTCATTCATGAAGACATAGCTCATTTATTTTGGTTTTGTTATTTCAGCGAATGAGTTGAAAATGGATCCAAGTAAGGTGGAAGTGATTAAGAATTGGCCATCACCCAGAAATGTTTTTGAGGTAAGGAGTTTCCATGGTTTGTCTAGTTTCTACAGAAAATTCATCAGGAATTTCAGTGGAATTAGTGCAGCAATGATGGACACGGTGAATAAGCGGCACAAGTCTTTTCATTGGACAACAGAGGCTGAGAGGAGCTTCAATCTGTTGAAGTGAAAGATCACAGAGAAACCAGTGTTGGTGTTGCCAAATTTCATGAAGACATTTCAGGTGAAATGTGATGCCAGTGGATATGCCATAGGAGCTGTCCTGAGTCAGGAAGACAAGCCAGTGGCATATTTTAGCGAGAAGCTAGATGAAGCAAAGCTGAAATACTCCACATACGATAAAGAATTTTATGCTATCATACATGCATTGAAGAAGTGGAGGCATTACTTAATCCCAAAAGAATTTGTATTATACAGCGATAACCATGCATTACAGTTTGTGAGTCAACAAGAGAAGTTGAATCAGAAACATGCAAAATGGGTAGAGTATATGCATAATTTTACATTTGTAATTAAACACATTTCAGGAACTGCTAACAAAGTGGTTGATGCTTTGAGAAGGAAATGTTTGCTGTTGCAGGAGTTCCGAGTCAAGACATTGGCTTTTGAAAACCTGAGGGACATGTACGCAGGTGATGCAGATTTTGCAGAAGCATATGAGGCGGCTGAGAATCCAGTTCTCAGAGACAGAAGCCCGTGGATGGATTACATGATTAAGAATGGACTATTGTTCAGAGGCAACCAGTTATGCATTCCGAATTGCTCCATGAGGGAGAACCTGCTAAAGGAGAAGCACAGCGGTGGATTAGCAGGGCATTTTGGCCACGACAAAACATTTGCGAAGTTGAGCGAATCATATTTTTGGCCAGGCATGCGAGCAGATGTCAAGAGGTTCGTTGACAGGTGTCGAATTTGTCAGCGTTCGAAGGGCAGAAGGCAGAATGCGGGATTCTACCAATCATTACCCATACCAGAGAGGCCATGGGAGGCGATCAGCATGGATTTTGTATTGGGTTTGCCAAGGACGCAGAGAGGGGTTGATTCCATCTTTGTGGTGGTAGACAGGTTTTCAAAAATGGCACATTTTATACCATGCCAGAAGACCAGCGATGTGACTCACATCGCAAATTTATTTTTCAAGGAAATCATTCGACTCCATGGATTGCCAAGAAGTATAGTGTCGGACAGGGATACCAAATTCATAGGGCATTTTTGGAGGACGCTATGGAAGAAGCTAGGGACTAACTTGGCATTTAGTTCAACTTACCATCCGCAGATGGATGGGTAGACGGAAGTGGTCAACAGGAGCTTGGGAGACTTGTTGAGAAGCCTGGTGACAGAGCACCATAGCAGTTGGGACAACATATTGCCACATGCGGAGTTTGCATACAACGATCCAGTGAATCGGAGTACAGACAAAAGCCCATTTCAGATTGTGTATGGGACATAACCGAGGGGAGTTTCTGAACTCAGGGAGTCAGACCAGGCTGCGACTAGCAGTGCTAGTGCAGAGGAATTCGCTGAAGCAATGAAGGAACTTCACGATGAGGTGAAGCAACCACTGATAAACACAAATCAGGGGTACAAGCGCAGAGCAGATCATCATCGGAGACAATTTCAGTTTGAATTTGGTGATCTTGTTCTGGCACACTTGAGGAAGGATAGGTTCCCAAGAGGAACATATAACAAACTAAAAATGAAGAAAATTGGGCCATGCAGGGTCCTAAAGAAATTCGGAGAGAACGCTTATGAAATTGAGTTGCCGGATGGCATCGGGATATCTCCGATATTTAATGTTTCGGATTTATACCCATACAGGGATGGAGAAGCAGAGACCGGAACTAAGGAACCAGTGGTCCAGTGGCAGAATAAATTACCAGTTGCAGAGAAGTCGCAGATGGAGTGCATACTGGACAAGCGAGTAGGAAAGAAGACCAGGCGAAAGCAGTATTTCGAGTACCTAGTCAAGTGGAAGAATCATCCAGTCGAAGATGCTAGCTGGAAAAGCAAAGCAGAGATACAGAAGCATGGACAGACCGTGCAGGAGCTCATGGACAAGAGCCCATGAAAATTTTCAAGCCGAGGAGTATGATGCAGGAGCATCGCCAACTCATCAAGGAGCATCGCCCAAGACAAGCGAGCCAGCATGAAAGACAACGAACAGCTGGACAAGGCCAGCCGAAACTTTTTGAATTTTCATTCAAGAGATCCGCCAGTGTATAAATGAACCATTTATGGAAAGCGCCTTTGTACATTATAGCGGACCTTGAGCCTTTAAGCTCTCATCCTTAGGTAGATGAGGCATTTAATAGGTTTAATGCAGGTAGATATGATTTTATTTTCCAGATTAGACAATTTTAGAGTCTGAGAGGGAAAACGGATATAGACACCCTCGTTGTATCATTGTAACAAGAGCCATCATTCATTCTGTTTCAATTTCATGGTTGTTGTTGTTTTTCTGTGTTAATGTTGTTCTCATGAATGTTTGCTTTCTAGATATGCATTTGCTTGGTATATGTTGTGCATGTGATTTCAGGGATTTAAACTGAAGTCTGAAAGGGAGAAGAGAATAAGCTTCAATTGTTTCTCTGTCTGAGCCAGGAGATTCCTGCATAGGGTGCAGTTGAATTCATCCGCAAGGAGTGCGTCGATAAGGGCTTGATAGTTAAACACTTATTCTCATTCAACCGAAGTCTCAGTTGTTAACCAGAGCAAAAGAAGATAGAGGCTGCTGCTACAGGAAGTGCACAGAGTCAGAAGGATTTAACACTTGGGAAGTTGTTGAATGATTTCCGCAAGGAGTGCGCGCAAATACCTCTGACAGAATCAGAGTAAGAAAGCTCAGGAGGTACAACACCTTCTTGGTACAGCTGAAAGAGATCCCAGGAGGTTTAGGTCGAGGAAGATTCGAGTAGAGATTGCAAACGCAAGTGTTGGAAAGTGGGTTCTGGAAGGAACTTTAGTCTTCTGAAGAAATCCATGAGTAAAGGGAAGCGACGGTCAGGATTCGTAGAGGAGAGCTGCGAAAATCCTGTCAGCCGTCAGATCTTGGAAAGTTGCGTAGGGTTTAAGCATCGAAGGAGCAGAGGAGGAGTCCCAGAGGGGCATCGGGATATTGGCATCATCGGGGTTTCATAAAGCTGAGAATCGAGACCTTGAAAGTCCCGAAATCCTGAGAAGGGATCTCAACCGTAGATCTTGGCAAGACGCGTGTCCAAGGATTGTGAAGAGTTCGGGGTTCATCATTTCAGATTTCTCGTTGACGGGAGACTCACAACACAAGAATTCGCGAAAACCTGAATCGCAATATCCGCGCAGTCGACGAGCTGAGTGGAGAACAGGTGTCAGGCTATCGGAGTTCGGGGTTTGGAAAGTCCCGTGAACATCGACCATGGAAATCGCGAAAACCCGATACGCGATTTTTTGACAAGGGTAAGCCTGGAGTGGAGGACAGGTGGCATTGGAATTCGGGGATCGGAGGTCCTAGAGGTGTGAGTTCTACGTTGTTCGAACTCGCGAATTCCGAAATCCCGATAAGGGTGAAGGGTGTGGTCACGTGGACTGGTAGGTCACGTGCGAAAGGAGTAGTCAGAAGGCCAATGCCAGAGCTGGAGCACCATCGGGAATCGAGAATCGAGAATTCACGAGGGGAGCAACTCTTGACAACGAAAAAGATGATTTCCCGACAGGAGACGAGGAAGGCGCGAAGTGGATATTCCATCGGGGTTCGGGGATTTGTGAGACCCGAATCCATGAGCGCAGAACTCGCGATCAAGTGAGTTCCAATTTCCTGATTGAAGAAGGAGTTCACCAAGAGAACCTGTGGGCATTGAGAACTTCAACAGGGGGTTGAAGAGTATTTTGACTCTTTGGGCCTAGAAGAAGAAGGTCCTAGTTGAAGCGGCCGAGCTCAGAGAGGTAGGGGCTGCGTCAGTATGTAACTACATACTATATATATATATATATATATGGTTGGTGTTCGTGGACTTGAGGTTAGGGTTTCTACAGGTTTCAAGTTAGGGTTATCGCAGGCCCTCTAGGATCTAGGGTTCGGTCTAGTCTAGTCAAGTGTCATGCTTCTAGAACCGCCCTTCTACAATGCATTGAGCCTATACAGTGATAGCATGATCGACCACCTTGACACTTCTTGGGTGGATGAAGATGATATATGGTCTCGGGAGGGAGTCTTTCTAGAGGATGACATGTATCGTGTCTTATATGACTGCATACGCAAGAACCCACACACTCTCTCGTCGACTGGTCTCCATAGTGGGATATCCAACATCGCTAGCAAATAGGTGGTGGATTCTCGGAGTCAAAGTACTGGATCAAGACATGTGCTAGCCACAACATCTGTCATAGAGAAGTGTGTCGATCCTGTGCCTCGAGACCTGCAATTCTATTTTCCCTCTAAGGAATCCTCGACCCCCAAAAATTTCATTTCACCTGTTGATTTATGTGTAGGTAATGGCTCAGATGAAAAACTTTCCTTATCATCTAAGGCACCTTCAGACTCCATTGCGGTTTCTCGAACGAAGGGGAATTTACCAGGGGAAGTGACTAGTTCTTTGAACAACACTGTGGGTAAGTTTTATGGTTCTGCTCCTGTCTCCAGACAAGTTGTGGATGCTACTTATTTTTTGCCTAATCGTTCCCGTCCCAAGGCTTAAATGTCTAGTTGTGGGTCACAATCATTTCTCCGGTTAGGTTGCTCGACAACGTCGAACAGATAAATTTTGAAGGTTCGAGAAACCTCCTCTCAGTGCATAGTTGGGAAGGATTTTGCAATGAGTAGGGTCATGAGTCTCTCTCAGAAAGCCTTGATAGGAATTTTTTTTTACGTCAGATTGACCAAGTCTCGGGTCGAGGATTAGTTCCTTCGGCCTTGGAAACCCATTGTCAGATATTTCCCCAGATTCAGCATCTTGTCCAACCATTGGTTCATGTTTCATTTCCTTTCTGAAGAGGACCTCCTACGCATTTTAGATTTTCCCTAGATTATTGACCGTGGCATACTAATGCTCAAACGATGGTACCCAGGCTTCAACCGTCACTCATAAGTCTTCATGCACAGGAAAATGTGGATGCTACTACCGTATTTAGCAATTGAATTCTAGTCAGTGACCATCTTTAAAGCCATTTCCAATTCTGTCGGTAAGTTTATTTTCTTTGACACTAAATCTTTGAGGTGGTGTAACATGCGAAAAACCTGGGTTTTGGTAGAGTTCGACATGGACAAGGGTCTTCCTACATCTATCAAAATTGTCATAGAAGATCGTGTGTTGCATCAAAAAGTTGATTACTATAAAGAATCCTTGTGTTGCCATTTATGTGGTTTGCCTGGTCATTTGAAGGCAAATTGTCCGACGGGATTTAGGTCTAGGGAAGCAGAGGTATCTGCCATGGATTTTTCTCACCAGGATTCTCCATCACGTCTTCCTCTTGCTGGGCCAGACTCTTTTCTCGGTAAGATGATACTTTTCTACCCCAATTTATTTTCCAAATTAACAGTTGATGAAGTGGCCTATCCGTGTGACAATGAGGAGTGGGTACATGAAATATTTGGCGGTTTTTGGGAAATCCTCATGAGGAAATTCAATGATCTGGAATGTCTCTCGGGTCTCGCCTCTGGGATTAGGACCACTGGAATCCCACTACTTTCATCCTCTTTGATTAGTCCTCTCCCCTCTGTCGAGCTGAACAAAATTCTTCCCTTGGTGACGGCTAATGGGCCTTCCATTAGTGCCTCTCTTGACCCTACTCCTCCTTGCGAGTTTCCTGGAAAGATAATTTTGTCTTTAAATGAATGATCACCTAATTCTTTAAGTGAAACCACTATTCCTACTCTTTATCCTTCGCATGATCCCCTCCCCTCACAATTCACCAAGATTGTTGACTCCCTCTCCCCTGTGGCCCTTTCGGTCACTAATGCCTCTTCACTGAACCCTCTCCCAGATTCTAGGTCAAATGTCACCCTCTGGAAGAAACCTCAATGATGCCTTTCAAATAAGCCTCTGAGAGATATCGAAGGAGGTATGTCCCCTTTCCTCTAGAACCCCCACTTTTCCCCACCTCTGTACAAAAAATCATGGCAGAACCGTCTGAGATTCCCTTTCCCTTGGCCCTTAGAGCAGGCTTTTCAAATAATGTTGTTAACCCATGATTATTTTTTCTTTTAATTTATGAGGGTTTGGAGGACCCTCTAAAATCGCCTCCCTTAAGTTGTTTTTGTATCAATCCTCTCGTGATGTTGTTTTTTGCAAGAAACCCTTGTGGAGTCAGACAAGGCTAAGAGACTCTTTTTTAAGTGCCTCCCCACATGGAATTGTGTGGTCATGGATCCTAATGGAAAATTGGGTGGCCTACTTATTGGATGGAATCCTGCTTTGGCTAAGTTTTGTGCATGTGGCACCTTCGCAGGTATTATTTTGGAGGGCAGATTCAAACATTTTGCAGAGAAAGTCAAACTCGTAAATTTCTACACACCATATAAGGAAAGAGAAACATTCTGACAACCTATTATGGATTCTGGCCTTCTTGCAAAACAAGGCCTTATTGTTGGAGGCGACTTCAACTTTACTATTTCTACTCAAGAGGTGTGGGGTAGTTCAGAAAGAGCTGATCCATTGTTTGATTAATTTTCCAATATGCTTCAGGATGCCAGACTGGTGGATTTAGCCCCTTCCCAAATGTCCCCGACTTGGTGTAATGGAAGGGTGGGCTCGACTGGCATCTCAAAACGTTTGGACCGATTCCTACTGGATGGGAACCTCATCACTAGCCAGTGTATTTAAAATTCTTGGACTATTCACTCTACAATATCAAACCATAATCCGATTTGTCTGCAGATTGATTTCTCCCGCCGAATGGACTGTGCACCATTCAAATTCAACAATTCCTGGATATCAGATCCAGATTTTAAATCTCTTATCAAGTCGACATGGGCTTCTATGGCACATTGGAAAAACAATTCCTCATGTGCCCTGCTGTGTGAAAAACTAAAATTTCTAAAGAATATGGTGATTAAATGGAAGAAAAAGAAAAAACAACAACTTCAGTCAGATCTTTCCCATATTGAAGAAAAATTGTCTGAGCTTTTTGAGAGTCATTCATCACAAATATTCAAGCAGGATGAGTTAAACTTGTTGAGAGCCACTAACACTAGGAAATAAAATATTCTAGCTATTGAAGAATCGACATGGAGGCTTAGGAGTCAAACTCTCTGGATGAAGAAAGGGGATAAGAACACCAATTTTTTTCATAAATATGCTACACAGAGGAGGATCCAAAACTCAATATGGGATATTTCCAATGATGATGGGATGATTCTCTCGAGTGAATCAGAGATAAAGGAGTATGCTTATAAAAAAATTCAAACCCAATACAGTGTTCCCGAGATGGAAGACATGAGAAACCAGATACATATAATAAAATATGTACCTAGAATGTTCTCTGATGCAGAGAGTGATTAAATAGGGAAACCGGTCTCCATTGAAGAAATTGAGTTATAGTTAACAAAATTCCAAAAGAGAAGAGCCCTGGCCTGGATGGGTGGACTCAAGAGCTCTTCCAATCCTTCTTTGACATCATGGGAAAGGACCTTCTATTGGTCGTTGAGGAATCTAGAGTCTCAGGCTTCATTACAGGCGCACTCAATGCTACCTTTTTCGTTCTTATTCTAAAGGTGAGCAAACCTTCCTCCTTTAATGAGTTTCGGCCCATTGCCTTATGTAACTTTGCATATAAAGTGATTTCCAAGATAATTTCAAATCGCATTAAGGACAAGTTGTCCTCTTGTTTATCACAAGAACAGTTCAGCTTCCTGAAGGACATATTGATTTTTGATGTTGTTGTATTAACCCACGAATGCTTCCACACAGTTAAATCTAAGAAACTAAGCTCTATCATCCTTAAGTTGGATTTAAAAAATGCATATGAAAATGTAAGTTGGCAATTTCTGAGATTACTGCTCATCCAGATAGGGCTTAAGTGGGAAGTATCACAATGGATTATGGCTTGCGTTACTAACGTAAGTATGGTAGTGCTAATAAACGGATCTCCTAGTTCATTTTTTAAAATCCATCGAGGGTTGAGACAACAGTGTTCTCTCTCACCACTATTGTTCCTTCTTGTTATTGAATTCCTAATTAGACAGATAAAAAAGGCAATAGAAAATGGATCTTTCAAAGGTTTAAAGATAGTTGTTGAGACTTTCATATCACCCCTGCTATTTGTTGATGATGTCCTCATCCTGGGGGATGAAAATCATGAAGAATGGTCTTTCTTACACTCACTTTTAGGGAATTTTCTGTAAAGAATCTGGTATGGTCATCAATTGTCACAAGTCTTTCTTCCTAGCATAGAACATTGATTCGAAATTAGTATGTAAAATGAGGACAGCCTTTAACATACAGTTTTTAGAATTTGAGGAAGGGATGAAATATATTGGATATTATCTCAAGGGAAATAATCATAGAGTGGTTGACTGGAACTGGATAATTCAAAAAATTGAGAAGAGAATTGGTTGTTGGTCATTTCGATGGCTATCCCTAGGAGGCAGAATTCTTTTAGCAAAATCAATTGTACAGAGTATTCCTATGTACTCGCTCAGTTTGGTTAAGATTCTTGCGACCACTATGCATAAAATCCAACAATTAATTACAAACTTTATATGGAGGGGTGCCAGAAAAAAAAATGGTTTCCATATAGCTAAATGGCAGAAGATAGCGCTACCAAAGGAGAACAGAGGTTGGGGTTTACTGGATTTAAAGTGGTTTTCTCTCTCCTTAGTTTCAAAATCATGTTGGACGGGGCTCTTTGGCGACGGTCTGTGGAGTTCAGTGTTGAGGAAAAAATACATGAAAGGTATTGATGTTCCATCTTGGATTAAAAGGAATGAATTTAAATATTTTGTTGCTTCGGTCATTTGGAGAAACCTTATGTCAGCTATGCCTATCATTCCGATGTGGACGGCCTGGACTCTGGGTTGTGGTAAACAAATTTCTCTAGGCCTGGATGCTTTTGTTGGAGGAAATGACTTGTGTTTTCTTTCACCTCCCCTTATTTCCCATATTCATAATATGAATATTTATTCATTATCCCAAGTTGCTCTTCATAATGAATCGACATCCTTGATAGTTTGGATTGACTCTAATCATCTTAAGCTATCAGGTGAGATAGC
>SNQJ01S0150533.1:0-13412 GCA_010110895.2 Picea sitchensis
CATTGTAATTTCTGATCAATTGTATCGAAGGGATTTCCTCTTTAAATAAGAGGAAATCAACATTCGAGGGATCCAAGTTTTTAGGTATTGAAAATCTTCATAGAAGAGGGACGTATTTCATTTCCAGATTGTAATGTGATATTTCGACAGATGAATAAAAGACTGCTTTGAGTATCCTTCTCTAGCTTTTCCGTTTCAGGGGAATCTTGTGAGAAGGGAGGGCCCACCTTCATCACAATATTCACCCATTAGTTTAGAAGTGTGTTAGTATAATCTCTGTTTATGCTTGGTTAACTTTGGTTTGCTGAAACATTGTCTTTTAATGAATTCCGCTTTGCTGAAACACTACTGAACTCTGTCATAGTTTATTGAATGAAATTCGTAATTGTTTTTATTAGCAATCTTGTGTGATGATTTCATAAGGCTAGCCAGAGACTGGGTTAAAGGTTCCTTCTCAGACAGGAAGGAATCGGAACATCCTGTTCTCTATAGATTTCATTTAATTATGCAAGTGTGCTAGCCAGGGATTGGATTAAGGATTCCTGCTCAGAAAGGAAGGAATTAGAACATCCTTTTCTCTGTAGATTTCCTTTACCCCTGCAAGTGTGCTAGCCAGGAATTGGGTTAAAGGTTCCTGCTCAGAAAGGAAGGAATCAGAACATCCTATTCTCTGTAGACTTCAATTATTTTTCACAAGTGTGCTAACAGAAATAGGGCTTAAGGCTCCTGCTTAGAAAGGAAGGAACTAGATGGCCTTGTTCTCTGCTAGATAGAGTCAACTGTCTTCTGCATTACTGTTTTCATGAAAGAGTGTTAATCAAAGTTAAAGTACTGAAGTCTCTGTTTGAGAGTAAGGGTCCTATTCTCTGGTTGCAGAATAGTTGTTCTTTCCTATTGCATCTGTTATTTTAAAATGTAATCCAGGATTCTTTAAATTAATCTTCAAGATCTGCAATAGGTAGATTGCTTTCCTGTGATTTAAATCAGAACTTCAGTTCATGCAAAGAAAGTGTGATTAGTATAGTTTCTTTTACTACAACTGTAAGTTGCTTTTGGAATTGAGCATATATAGTGCGTGGTTATCTTTGAAACAAAATACTTCCCTGGATTGATAATTTATGTATCACTTGATTGTTTGAATCAATTAAGCAATTATAGTGACCAACAATCACTTCACACATACTTTAGAGGGCATACCAACGAACTGGTATACAGACCAAGAATTGCGCAAAGGAACTACAACATGGAGGACATTGCAACAGAACTTCACAATCACTTTCTCATTTGAGCATGAGAACCCCAACATAGACACAACCCTCAAAAGAATCAGATGAGTAATATTCATCAAAGAACCAGAAATATAATTTATCACTGAAGAGAAACAACAAAATAAACAGACAATCAAGGAACTACTGTCATGTTACCATGTATAGGAGGAAGCACCAGATGAAGATGAACTACGCGACATTCAGATCAAAGAAGTAGAAGGAGAAAGATATGTGTAAGGACCACCTATAGAATCAGAAGCCATATTCATGCCAACCAACGTAAATAAATTTAACATTGGGACAGTTGAGCAACCCAAAATGGCCAACATTGGAGATTACTGGGATGAGAAAACAATAGAAAGCATCACAGAATTGTTGTACGAATATAGCGACCTTTTTCCCACAACATTTACAGAGATGAAGGGTATAGCCGGAGAACTGGGAGAGGTGAAGATACCACTCATACCTGAAGTGAGACCTATTATACAATTACCCTACAAATTGAACCCCATATATAAACATAAAGTTAAAGATGATATCGACAAGATGCTTGAATCTGGCATCATCAAACCAATTGAGGAATCATAATGGATAAGCTCGATGGTAGTACAGGACAAGAAACAAGGAAGAGGGATTAGGATATGTGTCAACTTAAGGAAGTTGAACGATGCATGTCTACACGACCCATTCCCTACACCGTTCATGGATGAAGTGTTAGAGAATGTGGGGGGACATGAAGCTTACTTATTCACTGATGGATTCTCAGGCTACCATCAGATTAAGATAGCACAGGAGGAAAGACACAAGACCACGTTTGTGATAAAATGGGGATCTTATCAGTACACAGTCATGCTGTTTGGACTGAAGAATGCACCCACAATATTCTTTAGAGTGGTCATCACAACATTTAAGGAATTCATCCATCATTTCCTCAAAGTATACTTGGATGACTGGAAAGTTTATAGTCTATTGAAAAACGATGTGAAAGTGTTACGAATGATGTTAGAAAGATGTAGACAATGCCAGATATCATTGAACATCAAGAAATGCATATTTGGAACGCCGTTTGGGATACTTTTGGTCCATATAGTATGCAAACAAGGATTGCTAGTCGATCCGACAAAGATCGCAGTCATCATTAACTTACCAGCACCAAAAACAGTCTGCTAGCTAAGATCAATGTTAGGGCACACATGATACTATAGGAAATTCATTAAAGGGTATGCACAGATCACAACACCATTGGAAAAAATGTTAAGGAAGGATACAAAGTATCAATGGAATGATGAATGTCAACATGGTCTAGATACCCTGAAGGAAAATATGGTTACTGCCCCGATATTAGTATTTCCAGACTGGGAAAATACATTCCATGTGCATGTAGATGCATCAACAATAACACTGGGAGTTATCTTAGCACATCCAAGAGTAGGAGGCTTGGAACATCCGATAGCATTCGCAAGAGGAAAGTTATCAGACTCGAAACATAATTATAACATGACATAAAGAGAAGGCATATCCATGGTCTATGCACTACAAAAGTTCAAACATTACCTATTGGGAAAACACTTTAAGATGTTTACAAATCACCCAGCCCTGAAATACCTAGTCAACAAGCCAGTGTTGGGGGGAAGAATCTGTCAATGGTTACTTCTATTTCAAGAATTTGATTTTGAAGTAATAGTTAAACCAGGAAAACTAAATGCAGGACCCGACCACCTGTCCAGGGTCACACATGGAGAAGAACCTACGAATTTAGAAGACAACTTTTCGGATGCACAATTATTCTCAGTATAGATTGTCGATGAATACTTCACATATATCATTAATTACTTAACTATAGGTACTGCGCCGCAAGAATATACCATCACACAGAAGAATAATATGGTAGTTCATGCGACTGACTATCAACTGATTGTAGGACATCTATACAAGATGGGCATAAACAACATCTTGTGAAGGTACGTATTAGAGCATGAATGACCAATAATTTTAGCAAAATCCCATGAGGGAATCGCAGGAGGGAATGATGTAGGAAAAGATACCGCGTAGAAGGTACTACACACAGGACTATGGTGGCCAACGATTCATAGGGACTCGAAAGAGTAATTTCAGAGATGTGATGTCTGCTAAAGGGTAGGAAAACCCAACAGAAGGGACAAGATGCCACTGCGACCACAGGTAACATTACAGGAATTTGAAAAATGGGCAATTGACTTTGTGGGACCACTTAACCCACTAGCCAAAATAACAAGGGAAAGATACATTATGAACACGACGAAATATCTAACAAGATGGGCGAAAGCTGCACCAGTAAAATATTGTAGCACAGAGACAGCTACACACTTCTTGTTTGAAAACGTCATCACTAGATTTGGGTTCCCAAGAGTTTTGATGAGCAACCAAGGCACACAATTCATAAACAACACCATCCGTGCGATGACCAAAGAGTTTGAATTTAATCACCAGAAGAGCACACCGTATCACCCGCAGGCGAATGGAGAATGCACTGACAAAGATCTGTAATGTCAACATAGATGACTGGGACCTCAAAGTACCAACAATATTATGGGCATATAGGACCACATACAAAAATTTGACAGGGCACACACCATTCAAACTAGTCTATGGCCAGGAAGTAGTAGTGCCATTAGAATTCTTAGTAACTAGCTTACGCACAACATCCATCTCACAAGTGACAGAATGAGGTGCAGTATAGGAGAGACTGGATCAATTATTGTCAATGGAGGAAGACCGAATCTTGGCAGGATTCCATCAACAAGTGCATAAAGTAAGAGAAAAATCTTGGCATGATCGACACATCAAGAATAAAACATTTTAGGGAGGAGATCTAGTATTTCTCTACGACAACAAGTCGTTTCACCATCCAGGGAAGATTAGAATGCATTGGTTAGGACCATACGAGGTAAAATATATCATGAACGAAGGAGTTGTAAAAATAAGATATTTAGAAGGCATAGACGTCATAGGAATGATCAACGGGAGCCGACTGAAGCTGTACAAGGACAGTTTACCACCCATCGTGCAGTAAAAAAAAATTAAAATTCTAAAATAAAAAAGAGAACAAAATGGAAACAAGACTAAAAAGTGCGCAACATGCTAGACATAGAAAGGCCACGTAACATTCGCAACAAAAATTCGGAAAATGCATGAACAATGGTTACATACAAAGGGAAAACATGCGGGAAAAGGAAAGTCAACAAAAGTAGCATGACAAAACAACACTAAGAGGAATTAAAGCACGACAAAGATCGATGAGACATCACATTAAACACACCAACGAGATATGACAAAGAAAATGTAATGGAAAGTAAGAAACCACCGCAGATGCATTGAACCCACAATTATGATGCATTAAACACATAATGGAGGAAGCATCCTCGACAAGGTTTGTGACAAGCCCATACAACACATGAGCACGTGAGAAACTAGTCTATTCACGAAAGGAAAATAGAGAGAGAGTAATAGCAGCCATAATGAAAAGAGTGAGGCCAAAGATCTCACCGAATTTATTCGAACTCAAAAAATGTTCGATTGTCACCACTATGGCACCACTAAAGCCAACAGAATCAAGACAGACAGCCAGACTGACTAGGTTTCAAACTAGGTCATGAGGACTGCTGGAAGAGAATGAGCAACAACAGTCAGAGATCGTCGACATCAACGAAATCCCATCCCCAGAGAGGATACCGGTAAACGCTACACCAATACTAGAAGAAATTCAACAACCATAAGAAGAGGCCATTAAAGAAGATATGCCAACAACGACGCAGGTGAATCAGAACGAGGAACCAAAAAACCCATAGGAAGTGCAACCAGAAAGCACCAAACCAACCCTAGAAGTTAATGGAATGACAGAAAATATGGAAGTAGTAGTACAACCAGATGAGACGCAAATGACCACCATGGGTCAACCAGCAGAAGAGACCACTACAAATTCCTCGGATTTGCCAAAATGGTTGACAAGGGAACAACCGAAAGTTGCTGGAAGTTCGAACCAACCACCACAATAGGAAGACAAAGTTCAGATACCGAGCTCATCCTACAAGAAACTTGCAGAAGAAAATGTTCTACCATGCATACCAGATGGAGTACAGGTAGAACCAGAGCTACTAGATCACGCCGGGAAGCTCAAATATTCAGACCATGACGTATCATATGAAGCCAAGTTCTCAAAACTAGCACATAGGGTCTTTATACAGACCATAGATGTAAACCAACTTGGATAAACAATTAGCCAACCACACCAGTGGGAAGATGGGTTGGACAGAATAGGAATCTTAGGCTTGTTGAACCTACCACATTTCAGTAGAGGCCAGTACATGAAAACATGCATCAAGAAGCTATTAGCAGTCACACATGGAGGGGATATATGGCTGGACAAACCCATCCCCATAACTGTTAACCTTATCACACAAATCATAGGGTTACAAACCTGGGGTATGGATCCTGCGTTGATTATGCATGACAAATCCAAGGAGAAAGCATTGGCAGATGAAATGAAGAAGAAATATGGCACCACCAGAGGAATGAGGGGCATCATGATCAAATGAATCAACAACATGGCTACACAATTGGGTGCAAATATATTATCTTGCAATTTTCTTAGAAAATGCCGCAAAGACGAAGTACCAGCAGGAGTCATTGCAGTTGCAGATTAGTGCGTAGAAGGCACCTCTATGAGTTGGGAACCGTATTTATTGAACTTATTTCAAGAGGACTACAAGGATGCACAAAACCTAGGCACATATTTCCATTACTCGTGGAAGAT
The DNA here is from genome assembly GCA_010110895.2 of Picea sitchensis. NCBI lineage: Eukaryota > Viridiplantae > Streptophyta > Pinopsida > Pinales > Pinaceae > Picea > Picea sitchensis. Next base: position 6,061 of record SNQJ01S0150533.1, read on the forward strand.
CACCCTAATAGCCTTCATGGGATGGTGAGAACTAGGGTATGTAATTTTTTGTACCAGACCATAGCCAGTGGGAGAAATATACCTATTACTGAGATCTGGACCGCAGGCTAGGAATAAGAGGGAGAACATAATCATATTCGAAGAATACCTATGGGATATACAGGAAGCTATCAGATGATCATGGAGAATAACACTAGAGGCTATCATGTGATATGCGGACATCACCAATTTCCAGGCCACAAGACAAACAATGTGGATACAACCAAGGTAGGATCCAGATAAAAAATGGCTACAGATACGTTATTGCATCACAGAGGGTGATATCAACATGGTAACCAATGAATGGCCTGGTGAATGGAGGATCCCAACCATTACCCAAGAAGTACTAGAAACAACAACAGAAGGAGAGGCAGAACAAGCAGAAACATAGCCTCCAGAAATCCCAGTGCCCAAGAAACCAAGGATGATCCAAACCAAGCCGACTCAAGAATATGAAGGGTCAAAACAAACAGGGACCTAGAAGGGGAAGAAAAAGACTACACAACCGACCAACAGACAGAAGAAATAGGTTTGGGGAGCACAGGAGATTGCCCCAAACCCCATCACATAGGAACCAAGGGGAAATAAGAGATCATCCACGTAGGCAGGATGCGGGTGCAAGAAATCAAAGGTGAAACAAGCATCGCCAGACTATATGATCACAGAGGACAATGGGGAAATGATTGTCAGAATGGTCCATGATTGCCTAGCATAATATTTTGATCATGCAACACCCTCCACCCAATCATCTGATCTGATCTCATCCATCAGTTCTGGCTGAATCCATAGGGTATAGTTCCCACGCGCAGTTTCGATCCGACGATCCCACTCTAAAATAAAGTAAAGCAAACAAACACACAATGTGACCAAATGTTAGTTGAATGTGATCAAGCATAATATCATATATAATAGTGGACCATGTTATATCTCCTTCAACCGAGGATAAATGACAAAAAGAGATGGCATAAATGGGTCAGTTCCTCAAGAAATTCGGTGAAGCACAGATAGAAAGAAAAAAATGAGGCATAGATCCATCGACAACACAACCCAAAGAAAGAGTGGAGGTATAAGAATGAGACCCAGTACACTCCATGCCACATGAAAACGCAATGATTTACATCAAACCTAACATGTTGTGCATGGATGGAATCATGGGGCAGAAACCCTTGAAGGATTTGGACCACATCCAATTGGTCTTGACGCGTATTCCATCAAGAGACATACACAAATTGTAGGTTAGCATCAACCACGAGGTACAGTATCATGCACATAAAAACTTAGTCGAGCTAAAGTAAGAAACAAAGAAGCGAGAGGCACTGGAAAAAGTCTGTGAGTAGGCCAAGCTCGAAACTCAGGAGGAAAAAGAACGAAAGAATGAACTGGAACGAAGAGTGGGAGGAATTTTCGAGAAAATCCCAAGCACTGCACAAGGAAATGAAATCCCAGTAGTAGGAAAGATCGACCAGATTGTGTAGGGAATTGATCAATATCATAAGGAGATTGAGAATATTCGTGAACATCTCACTCCAACCACTCCACCAATGGTTAAGGAGAAAAGGAAGCAGGAAGCAACAACGTATCAGCATGAGATGGAATAATAGGTTAGCACAACATCTGAACTACTCGATAAAGCAACACAACTTTGGACAAGGTTGGAGGAGGATCCACAGGTCCAACACTAGGACAAGGAAGAGGAAAGGATCAATACAGCGATCCAAGAACTCAAACAGAGGCATAATACCATACCAATCCCAGAACGATTCAAAGGGATGCAGGAGATGAAGAATATGCAAGCAAACCTTATCACTGTGCAAACATAGAAATAGGAGCGTCAGGCTCAAATAGAGCCACTACAGGAACAGGTAGCAGAAATAATCGCACAGGCAGAAGGAGATAAAAAAAAGATAGCACAAACCTAGGTTGAATGTGAAGGATTGTTGAGAAACGAAGTGGAAGTTCAGGTAGTAGACACCATCAAGAAGGATACCGCGCAGGCACTGACAAAAGCAGCAGAGCTCAAGAAAAAGATCTAGAAGATCACTAAGAAGATTGAAGAAGCTTAGAAGGATTAGGTGACTTGGGACAATTCACATGTTAGTGTTGGGGGATTGTTGGCACCAGGTTGAAGTGGAAAGAAGGATGATCGTGGGAAATAAAGAGTGCAGAAATGGAAGTAACAACTGGAAGGTAACACAACATATGCGCAGGCAAGAAAGCATGGACAAGGAAAGTGATAGTTGGAGGAAGACAAACACACATGCATGGGAGGAATACCTAACGTCGGTAGGGTTAGGGTTTTGGTAATACATTTCAAATGGCTAAATATCCTAATATATATAAATATATATACGCAGGTATAATATAGAGGTTGGTTCTCTTTTTGTATTAGTTCAAATTTTGTAATATCCTATCATAGTTATGTACGAGTGGATGCATTATGTAATACGTCTATGAACCATTTGTAATTTGTTGAGCTAAGAACAAAGGAGAGAAGGAAGATATGAGGATTAGATCGCAGGCTGTGGAGCCTGGTGCAATATAGTTTGCTTCATACAAATGTTACCCATCAGAGGGGATTGTAAGTGCATGACGCTAGAGATGAAAAACTACCATAATAAAAGATCCAAGAGCCAAATCTTTGTGGACGTAGCCCAAGAGGGGGTCAACCACGGTAATATCTATGTAATGTGATGAATGCATGTATATCTTTGTTGATTTCAGTAGTTAATTGTTATGCTTATTGAATGAGGTAATACATTGTTTTGGAATATGATTGTGTTGTTCGGGAAATAAACTGTGAAATATAGATGCACACCTGTGATTAATAGTAGATTGTGATCCCAATTTGTATTATATGGCTCTGAATAATAAAACCCTATCTCATACTCAATCCTAGGCTATAAACACCTGAGTCTTGCAACCACCCATTTAAAGCTATCTCGGGTGAGACTGCGTAGTGCACTCTGTGTACTGTCTTGCCTTCTGGTTTACCAGGAGGCCGATAGTTTTAGAGGCTTTGTTGGAAACCCGAAAGAAATGAACCTTGGGTCAATAACTCAGATAGTAGAAGAGAGTATTAAACCATAAATCATTGAGTTTTTGAGTATAGGATTTTCACCAAGATAATTTACTATTGTGTAGAAGAAAAATATGGTGGTCAAAGTTGTAGATTATCAGTTGATTGCAGGTCATTTATACAAACCTAGAGTCGATAGAATATTTAGGAGATGTTTTATGGATCATGAAAGAACCATTATTTTGGTAGAATCACATGAAGGAATTGTAGGAGGACACTACACAGGAAACGCTACCGTGAAAAAGGTATTGCACGCAGGATTATGGTGGCCAACAATTCATAACGATTCAAAGGAATATTGTCATAAGTGTGATGTTTTTCAAAGATTTGGGAATCCATCCAGGAGGGATGAGATTCCACTAATATCACGAGTTACTTTACAAGTGTTTTATAAATGGGAAATATATTTTGTTGGTCCAATTAATCCACTAAAAAGAAGATCAGGAGCCATATATAATATTACATCGACATAATACTTAACCATATGGATAGAGGCAACACCAGTAAAGGATTGCAGTGAAAATACTGTAGCACTCTTTTTATTTGAGACTGTAGTGAAAAGATTTGGATGTCCAAGCATATTGATGAGTGATTAGGGAACCCACTTCAACAACAATACAATTGAGGCAATGATTTAAGAGTTTAATATATACCACCATAAGAGTACTCCTTAACACCCTCAAGAAAATGGAACAGTGGAATCCTTCAACACAATTTTTGTGAATTCCTTGACAAAGATTTGTAATGTAAACATAGATGATTGGGATTTGAAAGTACTGACAGTACTTTGGGCTTATATAAATACCTGCAAGAAATTAACATGACAAACACCCTTTATATTGGTGTATGGATAGGAGGTAGTATTTCCCTTATATTATTTGATTCTGAGTCTGCGCATTGCAACAATTACATACATGACAAAAGCTGGCACAACACAGGAAATATTGTCTCAACTGATGGAATTAGAAGAAGACAGAATCATGGTAGGTTTCCATCAAGAAGTACATAAGCCAAAGGATAAATCATGTCATGACAAACATATCAAGAATAAAGTTTAAGGAAGGATATTTGGTTCTCCTCTATGACAGTACGCATTTGCAACATCCAAGGAAGCTCATAATGCATTCTCTAGGGCCATATCAGATAAAGTATTTCACATATGGAGGTGTTCTACAACTGCAATAATTAACAAGAAAGGAAGTGAAAGGAATGGTGAACGGTAGTCAACTAAAACTATATAGGGACAATCGACCTACTAACTCTCAATAGTTGCAGCGCAACAAGTAGACTTGTACATATTGTAAATAGTAGGAGCCAAAAGAAGAAAAAGGAAGATAAAAACAGAAAAATGAAGAAAAATCCAAAAAAAATAATTAGGAGGAATAAGTAATTCAATAATGAAATTGTGCAGAAACTGGTGCGACATAATTTGGAAAGAGTGCACACGAGAAAGTTAGACGCCATGCAAATGACCAGAAAAAGTGAAAAACACGACAAAATATTTAATCATCGAGTCTATAAAAATGGAAAAGCATGAGAAATATTGACACTTAATGAATTTTGAGAAACCAAACAATTGAGAGCATGAGAAAAGGGAGAGTGAGAAAGAGGAAGAATCAATTGATCATGTGCAAGAATAACTAGATGGAACCCCCAAAAGTTGGAGCTTCTAGCCGATTTGTGTGAGTAACCTGACAGTCTGGTAGGAAGAATGAATGAATGGAAGAACCAAAGAATTTTGTGGAGCTAGAGGACGTAACAAAGCGCCAAAAACCCTAATGGTAGCACAAACCCTAGTTTCTAAAACCCTACATCAACAAACGAAATAGACAAAAAGGAGCAGATAGCCAACACAGACGAAGTCCTGGTGGAAGACATCACAGGCCAATAGGAAATGGAGGGAGAGGAAGGAGAAGAACCTGAGGAAGAATCCATATAGGAAAACCTACCAGCAGGTCAAAAGAGGAAAGCACCAAGTGTGGGGGAAATTACACTACCCTATCTTCTTGATGTCGCAGTCGCAGTCGCAGTGGAAGACATGTTAGGGAAGGTGCCCAAGATAAATTATGAATACCATGACATAAATGACACAATGAAGTTCCCAAAATTCGTGTAGGAAGTATACCTGGAGGACAGGGGGGAGTTAGGACCTCTAGGGAAACCTATTCTGGATCCTGCACAATTGGTTACAAGACTCTATAATTAGGGTGTGAAGAATATATTGTACATTTCACATTTTGGGTGTGGTAGAATTGTGGGACTTTGTGTGAAACAATTATTGGCTAGGTTACATGGAGGTATCTTGTGTATGGGCAGGATAGTTCCTATAGATGTGTATCTTATAGAAAATATCACACGATTTCCTACCAGTAGGGTAAAGCCTGAGGAATAAATGGAAAATAAATCCAAGGATAAAGAGATTGCAGAGGAAGTGAAAACATAGTTCAGGATAAATAAGGGAACCCAAGGGCTCATCATCAAGGACATTAACGACCAGGAAACAAGTTTTTCTACAAAATTGATGGAATGAAAATATTTGAGAAAGTGCAGAAAGGAAGAATCCCCAACAAGAGTGATAGAAATAGTTGCACAATGTGCAAAGGCTATAGTATTCAACTAGGAACCATATCTATTCAATTTTTGGTATATTGTCTAGATGCACAGGATAATGGAATGAAATTCCATTACTCCTGGTTTCTAATTTTGATAGTTTTGGTGGGCTGGAAGGATCAAATTTTTTTATCTTTTCTAGACAGGAAGGGAAAGTGTTATGCAATGTGCTATGGAACATTGTGGCAAGAAAAGGATCCAAAGAACCAACATGCTAACAAAATGGTATTTTCCATGTTCTTGGAGGATATGTAACAAAAGAAAACAAATGTTTGGAGGATCCCAATGGAAGTGGTGCAAGGAAATTAAGGGATTGAAAATTTCAAAGCTTCAAGACATCATTTATGGATCCAAGACACTAGGGACCTAAAGAAAAAGTGGTTGGAAATGAGATACTTCATATCAAGGGAAGAGGGAGACTGAATTTTGAAATACTGGCCCATGCAGTGGAAGGTTCCAACAACAAAAAATAATGGAACCAAACCTAAAGAGCCAACAAAGACATGAAAATACAAAGAGACAAGTAGTCTAGCTGAAAATAATAGGAGGTCTATAGAGCACGACCAAGATTCAGGAAGCAGTGCAGCTAGAAAAAATCCTAAACAGAAAGAGAGAGTATCAAGGACCGAAGTCAAAGGATATGGAAAGAAGGATATTTCTCGTCTTCATCAAGAAAATAATGGGGAATATGGGGTGCATACCTCAATCCCAACTAAGAAGAGAAATTGAGTACAAGAGGAAGAAATCACGAAAAAGATGAAGTATCATAAAAAGCCTCGAACGATCACTATCACAGAGGATGATGTCGAGTTGGTAGCATAAAAATTCCAAGACAGAGGTGAGGATGTAGTATGTGAAACAGAGGCACAAATGGAGTTGATGATGGAAACAATACTATAAGTACACAACATATTGCAGAGACTGCAACTCAATACAGTGAATCACCTATAAATGCAACAGACATAAAATGAATAGGAAACATCAGCGCAAAAAGAGAAGGAAGAGACCGTGAAAACAATAGTAGTGAGAAGTGATAGATTCACAATCACACAATACATGTTGGATATGGATGAACATACATTTAAGATACCAATAAAGGATATGTATCATAAGGAGTTGGTCATGGTGAAAATACCCACAAAATCTTTATATGGATTACAAGCAAGTGTAATGAAGGAAGTGTTGGACAACTGAGAGGGGGGGGGTGAATCAGTTGTTACTATGCTTAAACAATTATGCTTATTTTAAACTCTTTGCAGAAACACTGAGGGACAATCAAAATAGTGCAGGGAAGTAAACAATAGCATATTCAACATCAGTCACACACATGTGATACACAGAGACAGATATTTCCTTAGGAAACCCATAAGGGTAAAAACCTCTTTTTCTTTATATGATAAGTAATAGTTACATACTTTACATTATCATACATATGAGAACCAACTCATAATGAGGCTACAACCTCTATTTTGCAAGCTGCTACTTACCGAGAGAACCAACTCTCTGTTTTCTCTAGCACCCACTAGAAGGAAGCACCAACTCCCTGGTTTCTCTAGCACCAACTAGAAGGAAGCACCAACTCCTTGGTTTCTCTAGCACCAACTAGAATTAAGCACCAACTCCCTGA
>SNQJ01S0150534.1:7396-20677 GCA_010110895.2 Picea sitchensis
CTTCCTCTACCCGCGCTAAAAAAAATTGAAATTTAGAATTTTCAAGTTTTTGGCGCCACGAATGCCTTCCCGCCAATGTTATGGTTGCCCCTATTTCGCGCGTTCAAAATTCAAAGGCCCCCTTGAAATCAAATCTTGACTTGTATCGCTTTCAAACTTAACGAAATTCTATTCATTTAAATGTCAATAAGTCATGGTTCTGTATACCACTATAAATTCCAAATTAGTATTAAGAGCTCGTAAATCAACACCAATAGGAAACTTATGACTGAGGAAAGGTTAATAAGTCTTAAAACTCAACTATGATAGGTCTATTTGCATGTCATTTTGAAATTTCTGAACAAAGTCTTGGACTATGCACATAGAGATAGCAAAAACATCGTGACACTATAATTTAGATGATGTAAGAAAGGATAAATTATATGTTTGACATACATGGAACTCCAAATTGGAGCCCAATATCGATGCTATTACAAAATGCTTAGGATATGCTTAGAACCATAAAAAATATTAAAATATTACACTCTAAGTGAAGTGGTTTAAGTAGTAGTTATTGATTATCTCTTAAGTCATCATGTAATGGTGATGGAGACTTTCTTTAGATGATTATAATATGCAAGTCTAATGTGAAGCCCTAATCATTACAAGGGAGAGCGCCCTTATAATACTTATAATACATGTGCATTTGGTGTCTATCTAGTGGATGGTGATCACCTACCACAATTAAACCAAGTTTGATTTTTAGTGCATCTTGGCCTAGAAACACTTAAAGGAGGGAGATGACCAATTGGTAGTCCTTTGCTCTTACATATAATGAGGGTTTTGTTTTGAAAGTATTTGAAGCATTTCTTACTTTTTTCTACAAAAATACTATTATACTTAACATTATCACATATAAATCAAGAGCGTAAACCATCTAATTTATTATCTATAGCCTTATTATACCCTAAGGCACACTCGTAACTTCCATCCCATGTTCTAGTAAAAGGGATGTAATACCCCTAGGCCAAATCCCAATTGTAAATATAAATGTAATTGTACATATAAGTTGGTGAGCCAGGATACTTTGGGACTAGAGTGCCTTTGTACATATGTATTTTGAGACCACAGTGCTTATGTGGTTATTAGGTTGGAGAGCCTTGATATTAAAAGGCTAGTGAGCTTAACTTTGCAAAATGTAATCACACTCAGATTTTTAATGAAAAACACATCATTGTTGCAGACCAATCAGATAAAAGAGTATGGGGGGGCTAAAACTCCACTAGAATGGGAAAGGGGGGCTAAGAGACTAGGAAAGGGGCTAAGCTAAGGGGGCTTAAGCCAAAAAGAAACATTTTATTAATATTCCTGAAGTTTAAAGTCTAAGTATGGGATAATTCATTTTATCCTAAGTCTCTAAGGGGGAATATATCACCATGTGGTGGGTCCATGTGGGGGACCCATGTAGTTCCCAACATGACAAGTGTCAAGTTGGAAACATGCACATAAGTTTGGGAGACTTAGTTCATTTTCCTATCATACCATCATCATTCTCACCTCACCACATTGTTCTCATATGTACCTTCATGCTGACATCACCTGTACATGTACCTATACCATGGAAAGCTTTGGAATTGCACTAAAGAGGCGGGTTGTCAGGCCCGTGGGATATTGAAGAAGTGGGTTGTCAGGCCTGTGAGCATTCTCTCCAGGTGAGAGAACTGTTGGGAATTGATTTCCAAGGTGCCAAGCTACAGCTACAGGGCTCTGAGACTTCATGTTTGTCCTGTTGTTGAAGCCCGGGAAGGGAAGTGGGCCAGTTGAAGGACTGTTGAGCAGAGAAGGGGCACAGTTCCTAGGGTGGGACAAGCATGTGGGGAATGAGGGACTGTAGGTTGTCTGCTAGAGTTGGCACTTGAGTATGAGTTTTCATTGTTGTATAAGAGACCTTAGCCTAGTTAGGATTCATTTACCCAGGTGGAGTTTAGCCCCATCTTGGAGGTGACCCGCTACTGAGAGTTATGAGTAATGCGGTCTAAGGCTGGGAGGAATATGGAAGCTATGCACATAATTGGTGAATTATTTATCAAAGATAAGTGTCAACTATGTATATGGTTTATGTGTTGTGTTAATATTGATGCATTTTCTTTCATGGGTTTTTCCTGTATATGTTGTATTTTTATACTTTTTGTTTTTCTACATCGTTTTGTGTGTTTGCAAAGCATTTTTAGTGAATTTAATGGTATCAAAGTTTGGAATTTTTGAGTGGTATTGCCCAACTCAGGGTTGGGGATGCTACAATGTGGTATCAGAGCTCCAGTTTCGACACTAACACTGGATGGGCCGAGTTAGTAGAATGTTGAAGCAGAAATTCATAGAGAATCAAATTATGAGTATGTCTGCAACTTGTTTGATTAAATTACTACAGTGAATTTGGAAATTTCACAAGCAATTTACAAGAATCAAGCCTAGGAACTATCAATCTCCAAATTGAATCTTTAATTAAGTGAATTTGGGCCTGCAATCGGTTGAATTTCAAGCTTGCAGAGTGCCATGGTGAATTTGGGGTGAAATTGGGAAAAAGCCTCAAATTTTATAGTTAATTTCATGAGGAATTCAACATGCAGGAGTCGAATTTCAGGTGTTGGGGTCGAAAGGATTGATACAGGGCCGAAATTGGCCATACGAAGCTTAATTACAGTGTCAAAGCATGTCGTGGTAGCCACTTGTCAACTGACGTGGTTGAGAGGTGACGTGTACTGCCACAGTGGCATAAATGGCAGAGGTGGCGGTCGACGTGGAGCTAGAGTGGCAGAGCCTACCCAGTTGGCGGAACGGTGAGTCGGACCCACAAAACCTTGTTGAGGGGGGTGTCATGTGGTTGAGTTTTGCGGCCCCTCCCTGCTGTGTTAACATTCGGTGGGGCAAGGGGAACAACAATGCAACGTGGATCGTTGATCAACGTCGGTGCCCTCTAATCATCAATCGTTGGACTGTAATGGCGTGCAACTTTGCGCGTCGAGGTATATGGGTACTGATGGGAACCGCCCATCCCTGCGACCCAATACAAAGGTGCCACGTTGTAGCCAAGGACATATGGGGCCCGAAAACTAATAGGTGTGCACCATTGAAGGGAAAGAGATAAGGAGAAGGAAGAAGGAGGTAAGAGGTCGATAGGGCAGGGCCAAAGTGGCCGAGAGCTAACATGACATCCTTCTAGGGGTGCCAGGTGGACTTGGATGCCACATCAACATCCCAATCAACATAAGGAAGCTAAAATTATCAAAAATCAATGAAAATTGTTGGAAAATTTTGGTGTTTTCCAAGTCATGTTTTTGTAGGGCATTTGTTAGGCCCTAAACAGTGTTTTTAAGACATCTAATTTTTTATACCATAGGTGTTGTAGGAACACATAGAGTCTTTGTATCTAAAATGGTAAAGCTCGGCAAGAGCTTTCAAACGGTGTAAACCATTCATCAAACAGAGTTAGTATGTGGGAGTTATAGGCCAAACAATGGAAGGTAAATTTTCAGACCCAGTTAACTTGCAAGGGCCATAATTTCCTGCTCCAGAATCGAATTTGGGCATGGGAGCAGTCTATGGAAATATCTTGAGCCATAGAAAACAACCACGGAGTCAAAATATAAATCTGGGTGCATAAAATGCACAGGAGGGCATATAAGGCACTTGTAGCATTTAGGGCTAAAAATGTAATTTGGCCTTAAACTTTAGTAGGTTGTATCTAACAAACTAGAACCCTAATGAAGGTGAAACTGGGACAAATTGTCTAAAATATGATGATGAAGGAACCCATTTGGGCTCTTGCCAAAAATCCAAAGGATCAAGTGCAAAGATGCATGGGCATAGTTAAAAGTTGCACCTGGTTGAAGGGAGAACAAAAGGAATAAATGGGTATTGGTCAAATGACCATAAATTTTTGCTCATAACTCGTAATTGAACAAAGAAGCAGTCATTAGAAAGGTATTGGACAAAGGAGTCCAAATGTCCACCCAGAAATTTGAACTGGTTTGTTAAATTCACAAGGAATCAAAAGAAATGATTATGATGCACTCATGGAACATAATTGTGCATAGTTTTTATAGATTTAATAAATTAATTAGTCTAACAAATCTTATTACCTACATATTTTGCAGAGTTAACAACAATTTGATCAACATGGAGATCAAAGGAATGGAATATGCACAAAGAACCTACAACCATGAAGATGAGATCAAAGGGATGTATGTCGGTACAGGTAATGAGGGTACAAATTCAAATGGATATGGAGAAAGCAAGGAAGAAAGAATGAACTTGGTAGATATCATAAAAAGTTTGCAAAAAGATGTCCAAAGTTATAAAACCGATAATGAGAGGCTTATGAAATCCAAGGAGAAGCAAGAATACTTCAACATCAAGTTGATGCAAAGCTTGGACAAAATAGAGAAGAAGATGGATAAGGAGACCAAGTTAACCAGATCAAGGAGTCACGGGTCTCATGATGAGAGAATAAAAACAAGAAGTGTTGGCGGGCATCACCATCACTCTCCAAGGCATTCAGCTAGAATAGCACACGGTAGTTCAAACCCATCCCCTATCAAGAAGCATAAGAAGAGGTATGGGGTGGATGAACTACAGGGAATATGAATAAGATAAAGCCTCATACCTTCGATGATGAGCACAAGAAGGATGAGGATGAAAAGACCTGGTTGTTGGGCATGAGGAAGTACTTTCAGTTACATAATTACTCTTCACATGCAGAGGGGAGAATTGTCATTTATCAACTCAAAGGAAAAACATTAACGTGGTGGGACCAGTTTGTGCAAGTGCAACACATTGATGAGAAAAATGTTACTTGGAGGGAATATAAAAGGTATTTTCAAAAGAAATACTTAACCAAATGTTACTATGATAAGAAAAGAAGGATTTTTTTGAACTCAAGCTTGGGAGTATGACCATAGATGAGTATGAAAGGAGATTCCTGGAGTTGTTGAAATATGTTTCTTTTATCAAGGATGAACAGGTTAAGATTTAGAGTTACTTGAGTGGAATGCCATCATTTATCGGTGATAAGATATAGTATGACGATCCCAAGACACCAGAGGAAACCACGAGGAGAGCTAAATGCCTCTATAATCAACATATAGGAAGACCAACTTTCCAAAAGGCTTGGGACGACAAGAAGAAAAGCAAGATGGAACAGAGGAAGAAGGGGACCAAGCCATCATTTTTAAAAAACAATACTCAAGGACACCCAACTTCTAAAGAGCCCATAATGGCAGAAACATTGGGGCAAAGACCAAGGAAAAAACCTATGAAATGTTGGGGTTGTGAGGGAGATCATATGTACATAGATTGCCCTTACATAGGTGAAAAAGTGAGGATTGTTCACAATGTACAACAAGATGATACAATGGAAGACATGGGCATAAATGTACCAAGGTCCACGCAGCCCTGGATAACAAGCAATTCAAGTTTCAGTCACGTATGATTGAAGTGGAAGATAATATCAACAACCAACCCATTGCTATTTTAATTGATTTAGGAGCTAGTCATAATTATCTAGATCCTAAGTGTTGATGATTACAGCTGAGTGAGACATTATACAGGACACAAACCTGAGAGAGAGCCCCTGAGATGGGCGTGTGGTTCCTATCTAAGATAGAGTTGAGAAGAACTCCAGATGATTCTCATGTGTAACGTAGTGAGAAAGGAGATCTGTAGAGTTGGACGTGTCTATGGCTGAGCACAAGGTGAACGTGTGGATTCCCATAGAGCTAGGTGCATCGTCACGAGACAAAGATAAAGATGATGTATTAGACTCCTCTGAGCAGAGAGTTGAGATGATGAAATACAAATGACTCTCCTATGTAATGCAGTGGGAAATAAGATCTGTTGAGTGGACGAGCATAGGTGAACATGATCCTAGTGGCTTAGCACTAGTGAGAGTGGTTCTTTTGTGTAATGCAGTGAGCCAGAGATATGGACATCCCTATGGATGCACCCCTAGTGGCTGAGCACCAGTGGGCGTATGAGATTCCTTGCTATATTGTTCAAGAGTTGTACCTGCCTGTAACCCTAATTGTAATGTAAAGGTCGGCCCCACCTTAATGTAATTGATAATTAATGTAAAAGATAATTAATCTGGTTAATATTAATTATATTATGAGATAGAGAAGTCGTCCCTGTTGTGCCACTAGACACTTTTGTTGACAAGTCAAGTCTAATATAAGTAAAGGTAAATTCCCCATCGAGGAATCATATCTTTTGTGTGATATTGGAAATTTCAGAGAGTACATCTTCTTGGGAAAAGTGCGCACCTCTCTTGGGCGCTAGTCTTCTGGGGTTTGTAAGCACCCTCATGTGTGCTAGGTGGTGAAGGTATTTCTCTCGAAGAATATAGCAAAGGATTTTGGCTGGGCTTTCTTCCCTTGTTGAGAAGGGTTTCCCAGGATACTTCTTGTGTACTTGTGCATGGTGTTTCTTCTTGTGATCTTGGTTGCTACAAATTGTTTATGGTTTAAATAAAATGCAAAAATGGAATGAACTTCATGCTTAAACCTTGTATATTGAAAAATCAACATCGTATCAGAGCATAGGTCTTGAAGAACCCACTGCATAAACAACTTTCAACCATCCACTCTCTCTTCTGTAGAAATCGTACGACCCTCTTAGGGTTCCCAGAAAATTTGTACGACCTACTCTTCTGAGGGTTTTCAACACTGGCACTTGGACATTGGGGATAAAAATGGCATAGGTGTGTACGAACTCCTTCAATGCACCTCCAACAAGTCTCAAATTGTGATTCTGAGTATTTTGACTTTTTGGCCCTAGGGTTTCGCTAATTTCTGCAGAAAATTTCAGAATTGTGTTTCTGCAACTCCTTGAAGAAGCTATTCAGCTTACCAGAATTATCATATCCTTCAAAGGCTTATTGTTGGCAGTCATAAGTCCAACAAAACCTAAAAGTGCTAACTTAGCCTAGCCGTTAGGTTTTCTATCCTAGTTGACAAGGGTTTGTGAAGAATCCAAAAATGAGCAAAATCATGATGGGAGGCAAGCTCGATGGCTCAAGCAAACTCAGTTCCGAGAAGACAAGACCTCGAAGAAATGAAGACATCAACATCTCAACACTCTCAGGTATGGTACCTACCAATGATAATACTTGGTTAATTGATAGTGGTGCCTCCAGGCACATGACCGGTCTTAGAGATCACCTAACACATTTCGTTGAGAAAGAGACACAACTACATGATGTCCTTGGAGATGATGCCAGATATAATGTAAGAGGAGTTGGAACTTCTACCTTCCAACTAGATTCAAATATGCAGCTTCAATTAAAGGAAGTACTATATGTACCCAGAATGAAGAGGAACCTTGTCTCTATTTCTGCTTTGGAAGACAAAGGCTACAAGATTACTTTCTCAAAAGGAAGAGTTCTTGCATGGCACAAAGACTTGCATATAAGTTCTGCCAAAGTAACTGGTGTCCAATAAAACAACTTGTATAGATTAACCACCAAACCAATCCAAGCCTCACTACATGACATTATCAGCTTGAGTGAGTTATGGCATAGAATACTTTCTCACATTCACTATAGATCTCTCCCAGCTCTAGGGAAAATGGTAATAGGTCTACCAGAAATACAGATTCAACACAAAGGTGTTTGCGAAGGTTGTGCCCTTGGAAGAAATGTTAAAGGATCCTTCTCATGCAGTGACAATAGATCCAAGGAAATCTTGGACTTGATACATTCAGATGTATGTGGATCAATGATTGTTGCATCTTTGAATGGGTACTTGTACTACATACTCTACCTAGATGGCCACTCCTGAAAAACTCAGATTTACTTTCTGAAGAACAAGGATGGAGTCCTTGCAAAATTTCAAGAATTCAAAGCTCAGGTTGAGAACCAGACCGGAAGAAAAATCAAAATATTAAGATCGGATAATGGAGGAGAATACACTTCAAAGAATTCAACAGTTTATGTATTGAAGCAGGGATCAAGAGGGAGTTCACAGTTCCTTAAAACCCTCAACAAAATGGGGTTGTTGAAAGGAAAAATAGAACTATCATTGAGGCAACCAAAGCAATGATACAGGATCAGAGTCTACCGATGACACTATGGGCATAAACATGTATGACAACAGTTTATGTTCAAAACAAGAGTCCTCATGAGATGTTGAAGAGCATTACTCCAGAAGAAGCCTTCACCGGAATGAAGCCTGAGATTGGACACTTCAGAATATTTGGATGTCCAGTATATTTTCATGTACCCAAAGAGAAGAGATCCAAGCTAGAACCTTCAGAAAGAAAGGGCACATTTGTAGGATATAGTGAATCCTCAAAAGCATATTGAATCTACATCCCTGGTCATAGACAAATTGAAATAAGCAGAGATGCTACAATTGAAGAAAAAGAAGCTTTCCAAAGATCTAGAGAAGCTCAGGTGGAAATTAATAGTGAGACAATGCCTTCTCCCCCTTCAGGAGTTCAGAGGGAGACACATATTATTCCAGTTGATCCAGTATCTCCAGTTGATCCAGTCGTTCCAGTTTCTCTAAGCAACATACCCAGAGATATCACAGTCGGACATTAAAAGCCTACTTGGGCATGACAAACTCTACAAGAAGTAGAAGGACATAAAGTTCCTCAGGGAACAACCAGAGAGAGCAAGAGACCAAATAGATTCTCAAGCTACCTTTCAACCATTACCCACATCATTGACTCAGAGCCATCTTGTCATGGAGAAGCTTCAGGTGAACAAGTATGGCAAGATGCCATGAATGAAGAATACCAATCTATAATGAAAAATGATGTATGGGATGTTGTTCCAAGACCAGAGGGAAATTCTGTAGTGAATTCCAAATGGATTTATAAAATCAAGCATGCATCTGATGGAAGTATTGAAAAATACAAAGCAATATTTGTGGCGAGAGGGTTCTCACAAGTAGAGGGAGTTGAATATGACGATACTTTTTCTCCAACAGCCCGATACACCTCCATCCGTTCTATCATTGCACTAGTTGCTTCCATGGGTTGGAAGCTACACCAGATGGATGTAAAGACAACTTTTCTCAATGGTGAAATTGAGGAAGAAGTTTATATCGAACAACTAAAAGGATTCATTGTACATAACAAAATATCTCATATATGCAGGTTAAAGAAATCCCTATATGGTCTAAAACAAGCAACATGTGCTTGGTACGAGAAAATGGATGGCTTTCTGATAAGCTTGGGGTTCAACAAAAGTGTTGTTGATCCAAACTTATGTTATCACATTGATGGGAATGAGTGTTTGATTTTGGTCCTATATGTGGACGATATTTTCCTCACCGGTTCAGAGAGACTCATTGTTGAATGCAAACAAGCATTGACTGCTAAATTTGAAATGAAGGACTTGGGGCCGATGCAATACTTCTTGGGACTAGAAGTATGGAAAAATACAGATGAGATTTTCCTAAGTCAAGGAAAATATACTGTGGAGATACTGAAAAAGTTCGACATGACAGAGTGCAAATCCATGCCCACTCCAATGGTAATGGATTTGAAGAAGATGAATAATACTGATTCAGGAGATGTAGATCCACACTTATATCAACAGTTGATTGGATCACTGATGTATCTGGTTAACATTGGACCAGACATTTTCTATGCAGTAAATGTGCTTATCCAGTTTATGAGCCAACCGATACAGACACACTGGATAGCTGCAAAACATGTATTGAGATACTTACGAGGCACAATTAGTTATGGCCTAAGATATGCCTCTAGTGTAGACTTGAGACTGCAAGGATATACTGATGCAGATTGGGCAGGAAGCGCACTGGACCAAAAAAGCACCTCTGATTGTTTCTTCACTTTAGGATCTGCCATGGTTTCCTGGTGTAGAAGAAAACAAAGCTCTGTGGCATTGAGCACCGCAGAGGCAGAGTACATTGCATTGAGTGTAGCAGTCTGCGAAGCAGTGTGGCTTCGCAATCTTCTGACTGACTTGTTCGATTATGAGATGGATCCTACTACTATTAATTGTGATAACCGGAGTTGTATAAAGCTCTCCAAGAACCCTGTGTTTCATGACAGATCGAAACACATCGAGATAAAGTATCACTATATCATAGACATGGTGCAGGGGAAGTCAATATACATGCAGTATCTTCCAATTCATGAATAGATCGCAAATATCTTCACCAAACCACTTGCCAAGACAAAGTTTGATTATTTTCGTGAGAGACTTGGCCTGGTGGAGAATGTCTCCCTAGCTGAGAGGGAGTGTGGATGATTATAGCTGAGTGAGACATTATCTAGGACACAAACCTGAGAGAGATCCCTTGATATGGGTGTGTGGTTCCCATCTAAGACAGAGTTGGAACTTAGAGATGGCCTTCTCCTTACAGAGAGTTGAGAAGAACTCCAAATGATTCTCCTTTGTAATGTAGTGAGAAAGGAGATTTGCAGAGTTGGACGTGCCTGTGGCTGAGCACAAGGTGAACATGTGAATTCCCATAGAGCTAGGTGCATCGTCATGAGACAGAGATAAAGATGATGTATTAGCCTCCTCTGAGCAGAGATTTGAGATGCTAAACTCCAGATGACTCTCCTGTGTAATGCAATGGGAAAGAAGATCTGTTGAGTGGACGTGCATGTGGACGAGCACAGGTTAACGTAATCCTAGTGGTTGAGAAATAGTGAGAGTGGTTCTTCTGTGTAATGCAATGAGCCAAAGATATGGACATCCTTGTGGATGTGCCCCTAATGGCTGAGCACTAGTGGGTGTATGAGATCTCTTACTATATTGTTCAAGAGTCAGACCTGCCTGTAACCCCGATTGTAATGTAAAGGGTACAGGTCGGCCCCACCTTAATGTAATTGATAATTAATGTAAAAGATAATTAATCTGGTTAATATTAATTATATTATGAGATAGAGAGGTCGGCCCTGTTGTGCCAATAGACACTTTTGTTGACAGGTCAAGTCTAATATAAGTAAAGGTAAATTCCCCATTGAGGAATCATATATTTTGTGTGAGTTTGGAAATTTTAGCAAGTACATCTTCTTGGGAAAAGTGCACACCTCTCTTGGGCACTAGTCTTCTAGGGTCTGTAAGCACCCTCTTGTGTGCTAGGTGGTGAAGGTCTTTCTCTTGAAGAATATAACAAAGGATTTTGGTTGGGTTTTCTTCCCTTGTTGAGAAGGGTTTTCTAGGATACTTCCTGTGTACTTGTGCATGGTGTTTCTTCTTGTGATCTTGGTTGCTGCAAATTGTTTATGGTTTAAGTAAAATGTAAAAATGGAATTAACTCCATGCTTAAACCTTGTATATTGAAAAATCAACACTAAGATGGTGGAAAGATTTTAATTTCCAAGAAGCAAGCTTGGAAAACCTTGGTTGGTGTAGCTAGCTACAAGAGATAAAAGGAAAATTAATGAGGTGGTTAAGGCATGTCCAATGGACATGAATGGAATGAGCACCAGGGAAGATTTGAACATCATATTGTTGGGCTCATATGACTACCTAATTGGCATGGATTGGTTGGACCAACATCATGTTGTCTTAGAATGTTATAATAAGGCTTTTACTTGCTTGGATGAGGAATGAAACTTGGAATCAGTACAAGGTATTCCAAGGGCTGTAACTATCAGAGAAGTTTCAATTTTACTGTTAAAGAAAAGCTTCAGGAAAGGATGCAAATTATTTGCAACACATATGGAAGAGACACCTAAGGATAAAGTGTAAAGTATCGAGGACTATGCAATCCCAAAAGAGTTTGAATATGTATTTAAAGAAATTATGGGGTTGCCACCCAAGAGAGATATTGATTTCTCTATCAATATAATGCCTGGGGCAACCCCGGTATCCAAGGCTCCTTATAGTACGAGTACACCAGAATTGAAGGAATTACAAATGCAACTTGAAGAACTTCTAAAGAAAGGATATATGTGCCCAATTGTGTCACCTTGGGGTGCCCCAGTATTATTTGTGAAAAAAAAATGATGGAATGTTGAGACTTTACATTGACTTTAAGCAGGTGAATAAGGTAACAACGAAGAACAAGCATCCTTTGTCAAGTATAGATGACCTCTTGAACCAGTGGAAAGATGCAAAAATATTCTCTAAGATTGATCTTAGATCAGGTGAGCATTAAAGAAGAAGACATCAACAAGACAACCTTCAAAACAAGGTATGGCCATTATGAGTTCACAATGATGCGATTTGGGTTGTCAAATGCACCAATTGTCTTCATGTGTCTAATGAATGGTATTTTCAGAGAATAGTTGGATAAGTTTGTCATTGTATTTTTGGATGACATACTTATTTACTCAAAATCCGAAGAAGAGCATGAGAAATACTTGAGGATTGTGCTACAAATATTGAGAGAACATTGGTTGTATGTAAAGTTGAGAAAGTGTTCATTCTACCAGAGGCAGATTCATTACTTGGGCCATATAATTTCAGATGAAGGAATAGCAGTGGACCCAGAGAAGATAAGATCCATCGAAGGATGGCCAACAACAAGGAATGTCTCATAAGTGAGATATTTCATGGGACTTGTCGGGTATTATAGAAGATTTATTGAAGTCTTCTCCAAGATTTCACACTCAATCACATCTTTGCAAAAGATGGATGTGAGATTCGAATGGACTGCTAATTGTGAAAGAAGCTTCCAACACTTGAAGTATGTATTGACAAGTGCTCCAATATTAAGATTTGTTGATCTGAATGAAGATTTCATTGTATGCAAAGATGATTGTAAAGAATGGCTTGGGGGAGTCCTTGGTTAGAATGGGCGTGTAGTTTGCCACAAATCAAGGAAATTAAAAGAGCATGAAAGACACTATGCTACTCATGATTTGGAATTAACAACCATAGTGCATGCCTTCAAGATGTGGAGGCACTACCTCATGGGAAAAATATTCGAGTTGAGGACAGACCATAGTGGTCCGAAATATTTATTTGGGTAACCAACTTTAAATGCCAGTGAAAGAAGTTGGTTGGAATTCCTAAGTGAATATGACTTTGACACAAGGCATATCAAAGGTAAAGAGAACAAGGTGGTTGATGCACTCAACAAGAGGGTGCATGAGATGCATACTAAAACCATTAGCATGTACAAATCATATTTGAAAGAAAAAAATTTAGAGGCTGCAAAATCAGATCAATAATACATGGAAATAAAGGAAACATTTCAGCAAGGTAAATTGCAACAAAAAACTGAAGACTATAAGTTGGAAAGGGATGAAATTCTCATGTACAAAAGCATAATTTATATGTCAAATTCCCAAGAATTGAAAAATATGATATTA
>SNQJ01S0150534.1:25988-36204 GCA_010110895.2 Picea sitchensis
TTTTGATAAACCATGATATTCACTATTTTTATGGGGAATTGAATGTAATGTCATCTTCATTTGTTAATTACAGACATCATGTAATGATTTCCTAGTGGTCTTATGTACATGATTACAACATAGCGTTAATGCAATGGATCCCATTAGAACTATGCAATTAAGCACGCTTGAGCTAGAGTAGTACTAGGATGGGTGACCGCCCGGGAAGTCCTAGTATTTTACATGCCTATGACATTTTATAAACTTAGACTAATTTATCCCACATGCATAATGGGAATTGTTCTCCTCTCATTCTCTCATATATAATCGAGGTGAAGGAGGCCCTTTAAGCATGCAATGGAGTGTGATGTAAATCTTGTTGCGAATGAAGCGTATCCAACATCTCTTTCTCTTTAGAGATAAGCTACCCCATTCTGCTAGTTTGTGTTCTACATTGTTTTTCTATCTTATTCATTAATAGAAGTTGGGTTTCACTATATTTTTGTGTTCTCTGCTATATTTTTGTTTTTGTCTCGTTTCGTTCTTAGCATAATCTGGATCAGTCTCGTTGCTAAGGTGTTGTAGCATACAACAACCCCCCAAATTTTGCAAGTGATATAAATAAATTTGGGACCCTTCTTTCTTTTTCATTTTGAAAAGAAAAACTTTTAAATTTTCTTGAAATTTGCTATGATTTCGTTTGAGCATTATTCTCAGTTTTGATGTTATTGAAAATTTTATCATCTTCTTTGATCATGCTCTTGAGTTTGTTGAAGCTTCATCTAGATTTTAATGATATCTTCCTCCTAATTTATTTTCATTTTATAAGTGTTTCGATCAGGGATTTTGATTGCCAAGTCATTAAATGCTATTTATATTTATTAATTGATCAAAATCTCCTTGATTATTTTTCTCATATACACACCTTGGATAAGTTTTTTACTTGAGCTACAATATTTGATAAGCTACAATTTCTTGATTATATTGCCTATCTTGGTTTTCATCAACTTATTCGAATAATATTGATTATGGAATCCTAACTTACCTTCCCGAAAATTGAATTAAGTCCTTATCATAATTATAACAATCTCCATGGTCCAAAGCAAATACTTGACTAATTTTGTGGATTATTGTGCATTTTCTTGACATCGTAAGAAAAAATGAGTTTAATTGACAATTAAGGTCAGGGAATTTTCAAACTTCATACCAACAGGTGGCATTTACCAAGGTATACTTACTCCTCTTCATGTATGGTACTGTGTTGTCTCACCTTCTTTACGAATTAATGCCTCACGACAAGTCCTGTATACGATGTATTTCCTTGATTTGAGATTTTTACCTAGGCATCGAGGGTTTCTCGCATACATGTGAGTGAAATCTTGTTATGTTTCCTTGAGAGTTTTCCGAGTTGTAGCAAACTTTTAGCATGGGTATGATATCTAGGGTTGAGCCTGGTAACGAGTTAATTCAAGCCAATGAGGAACATTACCCGACATTTCAAAGGGATGGATGGTTGGATTTCTTAAGAATGTTCAATGGACATAGCCTACAAGTTACCAGAGCCTTTTCTTTGAGTTTCGATGGTCAATCTACCAATATTGGATATTTCGAATTAAGTTTGAATGAGGAGAGAATTGCAGAGGCCACTAATTTGCCATTAAAAGGAGAATGTTGGTCCAAGACCAAAAGGGTAAAATATATTCCCTGGTTTGAAATCTTAATCTCAACCAAATGAAAATATGATTATAAAGGTATGCCTCTCACCCTGGTTAGGAAGAAATGGCATTTTCTATTAGGTATAATCAAGAGTTATGTAACATGTGAAGGTCGTTATAGTGTCTACTTTATATATCACTTTCGACCGCTGATGGTTTTCATGGGATGCGAATTAAATATGCCATTCTTCTTACTCAAAAGTCTTTCAAAAATGGCTCGTTTCTATCAGAGAGATCATCTCAGTTATGAAAGAAATATTTTTCATCATGTTTTAATCAAGATTTTAGTTGAGTTTCAATTGAAGCAAAATAATGATTTTGGGGAAGAATTTGTTGAAATAAATCATTTTCTGGAAAACTCACAGTCAAGTTTACATGGTATGGAATTTGGGTTTGAGTCTTCAAATCTCGTAGATGAATATGGTCCTTATCACCCACAGATTTCAAACTCCCAACCAAATACAACAAGGGTTACATGCAATCAGGTAATGAGAACAAATTCTAAGCCATAATCAATAGCTTTTGAATAAATTGAACAAGATTCGTTTGAAGCATCAGAGCGGACTGTAGCTTCCTCTCTTGCATCTGAATGTCAAGAAGGAGTAAAGAACCATGTTAATAGTAAAATAAATATTTCTAAGGAATCAATCGATTTCAAGAATAAATGACAAGGGAGAAAGTTTTCTAGGCGCCTCATAAATAAATCTAGAAAAATCACCAATGGCAGTTCTCCTATTCAGATAGAAGATGAAGATTTAGAAAAAACCCAAGAGTTCCCTTCTCATAAGATTGATTCCTTGCATTCCACGAAAGAACCATTAGAAAAGGCTGTTGAAAAGGCTATACAAGGAAAACCCAAAATTGACCCAGGACTGGAAGCTTCCTTTTGGAAGGAAAACCCAAAATTGACCCGGGACTGGAAGCTTCCTTTTGGAAGGAAAATTGTTTTTCAGTGGTCCCCGTTTTACAAGCAAACTTAGTCGACTTGGAGTTGGAAAATCAGTTACTCAGAACAAAAAATAAATCAATGGTTGAAGATCAAAGGAGGCAAGCTTCATTTTCAAAGCATGATAAGAAAGAGGATTCAGTTGCAATTAACTCTCCACGAGTTAATATTTTTGTAAACTCGGAATTTAAAAGTTCCACCTCATAGTGCTTAATATCTAGTTTTAATTTTACCGGTACAAATTTACTATTTGGTTTATTTCATTTCTAGAAAGAGTAGTTACAAGATTTTAAATTATGTAGCCACTCTAATTTTGGTTTTGTGTTTTATTATTATTATTATTTTCAGGTATGAAATGGATGAGTTGGATGAATATTGGATATGGAATATCATAATTCCAAGCATAATTTCAAGAAAAGCAACAATTAGTTATTTAAAGAAAACTTAGCATTTTTTTATTATGTAGTTTTGGTTTTGGGAATTAAAACATTTTCATAATTTCCCATTCCTTATTTTGAAGAAGATAACTACTTTTAGTTATAGAATGTAGTTATATTTTTTATAAAACTCTTTTCATATAAAAGAGAGAGAAACAACGATAGAAAGGGTTCAGTTTTTGGGATAACAATCAAATTTATGCACTATTGTAGAAGTTTTCTCTTTCAAACTTACACTGGATCATTTTGGCTTTGAATATTAATACAAATAATACAAGCATCAGAATTCATTACTATTACTGATATCTGAGCGTTTATTTTTAAAATCAAAGTCTTACCTAAATGATGTGTTACTTAAATTATAATTGATTTGATTGATTACTATTAATGAATTGAATTGATTCATTTTTACTTTACACATTATTTTAGTATTGTATTGTATATGAGTATTGTTTTGATTAAGGATCTGTGTTAACTACTTAGATAGATTTTTAAATTCATTCACAATTATTAATAATAAAATATGTGTTTAGAAGATCTATATCTTTTAAATATTGGTTATCTTATTCAATTCATATACAACTAGAATTATACCCGGGTATTAGATTAATTTATTAAATTAGTTTTTAGTTGGTAAATTATATTTTTTCTTCAGTTTTCATTTCATTTCAAATATTGTTTTTAAAAGAAAAACAAAATCTCCTTTCGTAAGAGTAACTCATAAGCTAATTAGAATTAGTTATTTTCTTTACAAATAGTTCTAAATTTGTATATATTTAGAATTTAGTTTTGTCATTTGATTAGAAATAAAAAC
The DNA here is from genome assembly GCA_010110895.2 of Picea sitchensis. Taxonomy (NCBI): domain Eukaryota; kingdom Viridiplantae; phylum Streptophyta; class Pinopsida; order Pinales; family Pinaceae; genus Picea; species Picea sitchensis. Next base: position 29,880 of record SNQJ01S0150534.1, read on the forward strand.
ATTTCGGTCCATTAGCAAGTGTATACATTTCTTTTAGATTTAGTTTTTTGTAATTTAGGATAGTTAAACATAACTGGACCTCAGTCAGAATCACCATTTACAATAGATAAGGGTCTAATCAAGAACCTAATTAGGTGAATTCTTAAATGTTGAATATGGTCATATTTGGCCATCAACATAAGGCAAGAAGGAAAGGGATAAAAGAGATGATTATGTTTAAGTGCTTAAGGCAAGAAGGAAAGGGAGAAAAGTAGGATAAAACAAGCCTTGACTGCCATAATTCAAAATTTACAAAAATACTTGAGTTTGAACATTTTGTTTAGTCTAACATGAGCATGGCCTCGCCTTTTAGCCCTTGGACATGGAGAATTGAAATATTTCTAGCTGTCCATGTGTCCTTATGTCCACATATGCAATCTTTGTGTATTTTTTATGATTGGTTTTTACTACCCTATATTTATAATATTGGTTAGTTGTAAATATATATTGGAAATGGTCTCATGTGATCAAAGTCGACTTGTGTTGCATGTAACAAATTAGTCAATGTTTTGGAGAGTGAAATAAGGATCATGGGAGCATGGTGGGCTAGCTCAAGTGGTTGAGTGATTTGAGATTCATGCAAGAGGTCTTGGGGTTGATTCCTTGAGCTCATTGCCTTTATTGCATGTCTCACTTGATATCCCTACCAATTCAAGTGTTGTAATTAACAATAATGGATTTGAATTGGATACCATTCGCAAAAGTGAGGAAGTGCTTGAGAGTTTCCCCATGAAATTTCCCTTGGAACAAAAAAAAAGAAACAAGGATGATGGGAAATTAATGTAAAGTTAGTGGAAAGTTAGTTGGAAGTGTCCCTCTTATCTCTAAAGGGACACAATGAGATTATGAAATGATGGTTCGTATAATGGCTAAGTGTTTTGTTGGAGTTGATAGTGTTGATGTTGTTTGTTGTTAGTTGTTATGTTGTTGTAGCGATGGCTAAGATGAGAGATTGTGGACAAAACCATAACTCTATGCTTCTTGTAATAGATATGAGATGGAAAAGAGATGGAGATCATGTTGAGGAGTGAATTTTCTCCCAATGCTCGGGTTCCCACTATAAATAGTTGTATTTATGTGATGTTTGTGCTTGTTTTTGTTGTGGTTTGGTTGAAGATTTTGTTGAGTTTAAGCTAAATTTAGATGACAAGTTATAAGTCTAACAACTCAACATATCAGAAAAAATAAATAAAATAAAAATGGAGTAATATTTATCTAGATTTGAGAGTGTTTGTTTATAGGTGAGGATGGGTCTTGCAAGCATTTCCCTTGATCCCCTCTCTTCTCATCCACCCACGTTTTGAATTGTGTCCCCACTTATCTTTCTCATAAAATATTGTATCCTTCAAAATGACCATGTCACCCTAAACCTTCGTTGGGATGGCATTGTCAATGCCTTGATCTATATACATCAGGTGAAGCAGGTTGTCGATATCCATCGTATCTATGTGTAGATTCTCCTTCAAATCCTTAGCCATTTTCTCTAATTCATTTGCATCGTCCTTTTGGACCTTACACAAGATTCCAAGTTTGAGTTCAATGTTTTAGAGGACCATGAAAGCTTGGTCCTAGTTTCCCCTCTCCCTCTCTAAATTGTTGATGCTAGATTCTATTACCTTCTCCATTGTTAATAGACACGACCCAAAAATGTTCCACGAAGTTTTGTTTTCACACTATCATTTGTAGCTATTCTCAATCTCATGCCTCTACCCTTAATTGACATGGAATGAAGAATGAGAGATCCACAATATGAATGAGCTTGATGTAAAAGGTGGGACAATGACATTGTCTTGAGGCGAAAACCACCTCCTCAAAGTATGAATCATTCCTCTCCCCTTACGATGGATTAAATCAAAGCTCCTAGAGATTGTAAATTTGTTTACATCATCATTTCCATGTTTAATCATAATTACTCCAGGGTTGAGGAGTTAATGATTTGAACTAAACTATCTATTAACCTTTAGTTTCTTTGTCTTGGATCTCTATTCTAGAGGAAACCATTTACTTCTCATGGCCATTGCTTGGTTAGCCAACTAGTGGACAGTCTTATTTGTCAATCTTTAGGAATGACTAAAGCTAATGTCTCAACTTTCAATGACTTGCTTGACACGTGCAATCTTGCCCCTAATGAACCGTTCTAAGCTTATTGCCTTCCTATTAAGGATATTGATTAGACATTTTTAACCTCCTTTGATTTCAATGAACTCAAGCACCTACTTACATTTTAGAAGAGTTACCGCCCAAAATAATTATTTTTGAATTCATGATCACTTCATACTTTTTGTGTCTTAGTGGCAAATTGGGTGGTAAAATTTCCTTTTTTTGTTTGATAGCAAACTTACAAGCGGAGAAGTGTCGACATTGGTGATCCTACTAACATCCATGATGTCATTATTGCGACCAAAGAAACTACCAAATCTACGACCAAAGTAGCAATCACAATTATGATAATTGAACGCCTAAATCAATGTCGATGATAACATATAAATTAATCATTATTATTATGTCTAGTTTTACATCCCCAATAACGTTGATCAAAAAACTTAATGCAATTGGAATAACATATGTAGTAACATCTGATAATAACCAACAAATGGATATCAATTGCAACCATATTAATGTTTGAATAGAGTTTATTGTTTGGTCATGTTTAGAGAAAAACATATATAAATAATAAGTATCAATCACCTAAATCTCATTAAAATAAAATAACAAAATGAAAAAAATAATGATTTTGAAAATAAATTAAATAATGAAATCAAGAATGCATTAAATTATGGAAATTGTGCGAGAGAGACGAAACACATATTTAAAGAATATGATTAATATGTAATATTACATAATGGTAAATGGATAGATTCATTAATGAAAATTATATGAGAGTGTATGTGTGACAAAATACATATTTATATAATATCATTAATGATTAATGATGTAATGGCACCTAATGTAGAATACATATTTATATAATATCATTAATGATGTAATGACACCTAATGTAGAGAAATTCGTGATCACTCTAAATTTGATCATCATTCTCATCATCTTTATTAGTCCATGCCGTAGGTATAGAGGGACTATAGCGATCGAAAAATCGTTGACCTGACATTAGCTTGTGCGTAGACCAATTTTTTTTCCCTATTGTCTATTGTTGGAACAAGGGAAGTGAAAACATCAATTTTTATATAATAAAAAGTATCAAGTTTGTTAAGATCTGATTGGACAAAGGATTGGAGGTCTTATTGCCGCCTTCGCTATTCCCAATGTAAAATATGTTTGCATTTCCAAAGTATTTGGTAGTATATGGTCTTTTTTGAATCATAAATTTTGTTATGCATTCGTCGAAGGTGGATTAATGCTACCATTAATTCGAATGTTTGGTTTAGCATTTTATGCTAGGTAAATTTATGGCAATGTTTGATATGGTGGCATATCCAAAGTTTGTCTTTGCAATACATTCTCTGGTGTTTGAACTATTGTTACAAAAAATATATGAATTTATTTGGGATACGTCACATACCTGCCACATTGAATTTTTTTCTTAAATGTTTACAATGCATTTCTGACAGACTTAAATGTTTACCTAACAGGCTTGGTAGTGTTGAATGGTTACTTAATAGGCTTGTTACAAGATATTTTCTTCCGTTTTTAAAATTTATATGCTCCAACAGCATTGCTGGTTCACTGGTCCATGCTTGCTTTTTTCATGGCACTGATTTCTTATTTGCATGTTCTCGTTGTTCTTGCTTGCCTGTTCGTGTTGTTGCAGTTTGCACATTTGGGTTTCTGCAGTCGCGATTGGAAGAGCCTCGTTCTTGGGGGGTGGTTGTTGCTTGTTCCTTTCTTCGCCGTATGTTGTTTATTGTTGCTTGATTCAACTTTGCAAGGTTCCGGTCCTGCGCCTGCACTTGGGCCTTTTGGTGCTTCTTGGCTGGGTTCTTATTTGGTGCTTTTTTCTTGTTTGCCCAGGGTTTGCAATGTTGGGATGCTGTATCTGCGGTTGGATCTTTGGTTACATTTTTTTGCACTTCGGTTTGCATAGAATACTATTAAGATAAAATAACAGACTAAAGAATTGCAGGCGATGTAAATTTCATCTTTTACGCGTTGAAACCGAGTTTGTTGGCCTCAAAATATATTTCATAGCTGCCGATGAATTTTCTATGGATTCTGTGTTACTATGGTTTCATAGTTATGAGAGTGCCTTTTGTTGTGTGGGAGATATAGTTGTTCTCTGCCTTTTACTTTCCTGTTGTAAACTGCGTTTGACTCTAGTTTGTCACGTTTCTGTGGTCATTCTGAGCGACTGTCGTTTGGTTACATACTTAGCCAGTTTTATGGACGCGGCTTCGCGAATAGGTTCTATCGAACTATGACATGTCGTGTTCGGTGTATACATTAGCTTTCTGAATTAGTTTTCTTTAAAAGAAGGCCTCCTGGACATAAGAGAATGCAATTTATGAAATTATAGGTTTCCTAGACAACATAGGTTAATGATCACGACTTCTGGGGGTGGCGGGCTGAAAATTGGGCTTATTAAGCTAAAATAACAGAGTAAAGAACTGCAGACGATGTTAATTGCATCTGTTACACTTTGAAGCAGATTTTGTCGAGCTCAAAATATATTTCATAGCTGCCAATGTTTTTTCCATGGATTCTGTGTTACTACGGTTTCATAGTTATGAAATTGTCTTTTGTTGTGTGGGAGATATAGTTGTTCTCTCCCTTTTACTTTCATGTTGTAAACTACGTTTGACTCTAGTTTCTCGCGCTTCTGTGGTCATTCCAAGCGACTGCAGTTCAGTTGCATACTATCACAGGTCGTGTGTGGTGTATACATTAGCTTTCCTGAATTAGTTTTCTTTAAAAAAAAGCCTCCTGGACAGAAGAGAATGCAATTTATGAAATTATAGGTTTCCTGGATAGCACAGGTTAATGATCGCGGGTTCTCGGGGTGGCGAGCTGAAAATTGGGCTTCTGTTGTTCCATGCCTTGCAAATAGCATGAAGAGTTCCACGATCATTACAACCGGTCGTCATTCGGTTGCATACTTAGCCAGTTTTATGGACGCATCTTGGCGGATAGGTGGTATCGAACTATGGTGTATACATTAGCATTTCCGGATTAGTTTTCTTTAAAGGAAGGGCTCCTCGATAGAAGACATTGAAATTTATCAAATTATAGGTTTCCTGGACAACATGAATTAAACATAGGAAATATGTAATTTTATAAAGTAGATATATAAAGCATGCATGGAGCTCTCATCCCATACTTAGCCAGTTTTTGCATCGCGGGTTCTCGGGGTGGGCGGCTGAAAATTGACAATCAGAGATTTCCCTGATATACAAATTGACCATTGGACTTGCGGACTATTTGAATTTGAAGGCTGTCATGTCCAAAAAAATTAGCATTGTCGAAATAGTTTACTTTACGTACGTCGTTTTACATACCCTGGTGGACAAAAAAACACACAAAAAAATAGTAAGCATTTTTTGGATCGCGGGTTCTCGGGGTGGCAGGCTCTAACTTCGGTCATTGTTGTTCCGTGTCCTACAAATAGCACAGATAGTTCTGCGATATACAAATAGACAATCGGACTTGCAGACTAATTGAATTTCAAGGGCTCATGTGCAAACAAAATAACATTCTCGAATTACTCTTCTTTACGTATGTTCTACATACACTCATCGACAAAAACAAAAAAATAGTAGTAACGCCTGTTACATAGGGCTCCATCCTTGCTACATTCAACGCTTCCCAATACACATTAAATATGCTTTCAAAAGTCAGAACCGACCAGACAGGTTCGAAAAGATGGGCTTTAATAACTGGAAAGCTCGAGGACATTTCCCATTAAAATAAATAGGCAGGCTAATATTCAACCCTTCCTTGTTTTTGATTTTGAACAGGCAGGGAAAGCTGAAGACTCAAACACAACGTAGTTCCGCGGTTATTAGATACTCAATTCGCATTCTTGCTATGGCTTCTGCCAATGAGTTTTTTTATCATATATGACCTTCCTTCTAGGTTGTCAGATGTTTTTTCCCCTTTACTCAAATAATAAAAATGTCATTGAATTTGAAGAACATTGAGTACTAAAGTGCCTTACCTATGAAAGTGCCCTTTTGCTTGCATTTTGAATTTGCGATTTTTTTTTTTGCTTCTACAGTTTTAGTTTTCTTAAAAGCTTCAGCATAGTTCACGAACGTGTCGCCCACATAGGGCTTGATGTCATGTCCCTCTTTAATATTGTGCATTTCAAAATGATGGGCTTTAATAACTAAAA
>SNQJ01S0150537.1:0-23223 GCA_010110895.2 Picea sitchensis
CTTGGAGTACTCTGATCCTGTAGATAATGTTACTCAATGTATTCTCTGAAACTCCTCTAATTTTCACTCCTTGAATCCTCCCCAAAAAGAGGTTATAGAAAGAATGGTAGACTTTATTCAATTTTAGTCTGTTCAAAAGACCCAACTTGTCCAGCATGCCCCACACTCAATATTTAACATCTGATTCTGAAACTCGCACACAAGAAACTACAGTCCATAATATTTCCAATGGAAGTGGTCCCACTTCATTTGGAGTCTGTATGAAAAGTTATGACTGTTTTACCCAGAACACTTGTTTATTGACTAGTTTCGGGACTGGTCACAAACCCTATATTCCACAGAGCATATCTCCATAATTATAGCGAATCAAGAGATGAAATTTTTACCAAAGGTACCTTGATATGTCTTCTCAATACCATAGCTATTTCACCATATGAATTGTTCTAGAAAAAACGTTATATAAAAAATGGTAAGATGACCTGAAAATAACATACCTTAGAACACATCACCAAAAGACTTCATCCTCCCTTGAAAACCAACCTTCGTTTACTTCTTCTTCCATCTGAAATTAAACTTGTATAAAATGAATGTATAATGATATTTATCCAATGAGAAATGAACAATAGTATAAGAGTTACACCAATACACCACAATACACCATGCACAATATATGAGAAATAATCAATAGTTTTGTTCAAGGTAAGTAATGACTTCCAAAGGTAGCTACAGCTTCCAAATGTAAAGGGAGGGATAAACCTCCAAGAGGAAGATACAATCCTCCAATATCAAGAGATATTTGAACTCTCTATCCTTGTCCAATATCAAGAGATATTTGAACTCTATCCTTTCCACTTCCTTTCCACCCAAGAATATATGAGAGATAATAAAACTTTTACATTAAATCATCACCATCAACCAATCATCAAGATAGCCATAATGCTTCCTCAGACTTCTTCAATTTCTGTAATTATTCAATTCTGAGTACTGATCTCCTCAGATAATGTTACTCAATGTATTCTCTCTATAAAATCCAAATTTCACCCTTGAATCCTCCCCAAAAGAGGTTATAGAAAGAATGGTAGACTTGCCCACTCCCAACTGCTCAAGACCCAACTTGTAAGATGCCTGCCAGCCACATTATTTAACATCTGATTCTCAAACTTGCACACAAGAAAATAAAAGTCCGTACTATTTCCAAATGGAAGTGGTCCCACTCATTTGGAGTCTCCAGATAAAAAGCATGACTGCTTACCCAGAACACCTTTTTATTGAATAGTTTCAGGACTGTCACAAACCCTATTCACGTAATTCCATAATTATAGAGAATCAAGAGATGAAATTTTTCCGTAGAGGTACCTTGATATGTCTTCTCAATAACATAGCGATTTCACCATCCAAATAATTCTAGAAAAAAAAAAAAAAAAAAAAATGGTAAGATGACCGAAAATAACATACCTTAGAACATCACCAAAAGACCCCCCATCCTCCCTGAACCGCCTTTTACTTCTTCTTCCCTATATGAAATTAGACTTGTATCAAATTAATGTATAATGATATTTATTTATACCATTTATATCACTTCCTTTTTAACATTAGGTCCAACCTAACAATTTCTTATTTTTTGTACTACATTTTCTAATTATTTTCGTACTCATGTACTTCCTTTTCACCACTTTGTCATATTCGTACCATTTCTCAACCATGAGATCCATGTGATGTGCCACATACCACTGAAACAACATGATGTATACCATCCATTCATGGGTGTTGTATATGCATGTGCATTTTTCCTTCATGTCCAAATACCTTTATCAATCTATGGTCCAAAACCTACATGACTAGGGTTGACATCAATGACAACAATCAATCTTTCCACATGAGAGAGGTAGTGGTTGGGCCAGATATGGCATGGATTTAATCTTGGTGGATCATTTCTAGTCTGGAGGACCGACTAGATTTAGAGGATCTTGCCACTATTTTGGTAGATTGTATTTTAGAGGATCCTCTAAATGAACTTCTATGAGCTAATTCATTGATTTCTTCATCATTTGAATCATATATCCCATACAAGTCCAAAGGGGACCTTAGAAATACCCAAAACATGTCTCAAAGGTGAACACTGAGTGGAGGAAAGTAAGGCTCAATTGTGGGCATGTTGTACATAGTGTATCTGTTCATCCCATAATTTGGGATGCTTGTTGTAGTAGCCTCTAAGAAAAGTACCATTGTTTGGTTAACAACCTCTCTGCCTCCATCGGTTTGTGGATGGAAATCGCTTTCTCAACTTGGTGTCCATCATTCTCCACAAGCTTGTCCAAAATCCCCAAGGAATCGAAAGACCGCATTCGAGATAATGGATGTGGGTAACCCAAAGTGAACCTAAACATACTAGTAAAAGAAGAGATTAGTAGTCTTCTCAATAGTGATCTAAGTTTTACATGGAATTAAGATACACATCTTGCTAACCTATCCACTACAACATACAAATATTCCTGACCCCTTTTCGACATTGAACTTCTGCTGCAAAATCCATGGAGATACTTTCCATGGATGGGATGGAATATGGTGTATATAGCCCCACTTTCTATTAGTGGTATTACAAGAGAACATCACACATACCCCCTTTATTAGTTACAATTTTCTCATTTGAGGCCAATAACAAAACCTCCACAAATGAGCCATAGTTTTTCCTAACCCAAAATGCCCAGACACAAGATAAGTGTGAGCTTGTAATACATGGGTTCGCTCAACTTTGTAGGAATACATAGTTTTACAAGATGGTAGAGTAGTTTTCCTGCATAATTGTTCTCTACATGTGCACCATGGGTTAGCTTCTCAAATACTTCTTTAAAATCTTCATCAACGACATATTGTTCCACATATATATCATGATATAAAATAGGAGGTCTAGAAATCATATCAACTACCTTGTTACTTCATACTTTTGTATTTGATTACCAAATGAAATTGTTGAAGAAACCCATCCATCTCAGAATGAGTATTGTTGTAGTTTGGTTTGTGCTTGGAAATACTATAAGGGTTGATGATATGTATGTATGATTGTTTCCTTAACAAGTAGTGCTTCCATTTCTTTAATCTTTGAACTAATGCATTAACTCTCTTTATCATAATGTAGGATAGTTAACAATAGCTTGGTTAAAATTTTCAAAGTGGTAACAGAGAGGCTTATGATATTGCATCAACACTACACCCATGGCATACCCGCTGACATTTTTATCGCATCCTAGCAGTCGCTTGAAGACTAATAGTGCTAATAACGGTGTCAGACCGACATTTTCTCCCTTCAGTGTCAAAAATATTTTGTTTCTTTCCTTCCCAGTTAAAAGTGTTCTTCACACTAGTTAAGGTATGCAAAGGAGCTACAATAAAAGAGAAGTTTGAAATGAATCTCTCCAAGACTGGACCGCATCTAAGAATTGCACTTCGTTACACTTTTGGGCTCAAGAAAATTTACGATTACATCAATCTTGAAGGATCAATTTTCAATTTTCCTCCTCCCACAATATGACCCATACAAGTGAAGTCTTACCAAATTAACATTTGGACAATTTAACATACAAATTTTCCCTTTGCAAATTCTCCAATACTTTTTTCACATGCCTTACATGTTCATCCCAATTCCCACTAAATATAAGAATGTCGAGTAAATATACAATCACAAATCTAGAAAAGGATCGAATACATCATTCATCACATGCATGAATGTTGTCGAGAATTACAAAGCCCAAATGACATAACCAATCAAACAACCTTGTTTGGTTTAAAAGGAAGTTTTCCATGCATCCCCGCTTTGCACCCTCATTTGATGATATCCACTACAGAAATCCAACTTAGTGAAATAAACAAATATCTTTAATTGATCAAGTAAATAATATATACAAGGAAGGAGGTATCGATTTTTCACCATGATATTATTTAAGGCCCGATAATCGAATAATAACGCTTATGTTCCATCCTTCTTGAACCCATCACTATCAGAGAACCACATGGATATGAGTTGGGCCTGATGACACTTTGATCCAATAAGCCTTGTAACTACTTTTTGATCTATGCCATCTCTACAATTGACATCCCATACATGCCCACATCAGGGAGAGGAGAATCCTACTGAAGATATATCTCATGTTTGATTTCCCTCTTAAGAGGTAATCCATCCAGTTCCTAGAAAATATCATCATACTTAAAACAATATCAACTAATTATTTCTTATGAGAAGGATCCTTGGAAGGCTTCAGATATTCCAACATCCTTTTCCCTTACCACCATGAGTTACATATCTCTTCTTAGTGTTTATGTGTCTCTTCATTTGTCCCACACTAACAAGTGCTGTGTTTACCCTCATGTTGTGGATCTAACAATATATTCCACCCCCTTTAGTAAGGATATTTTCTCATGAAGAAAGAAGATTGCTTTTCATCATAAAGATAAGGACTCCCCAACACCATGCCACATATCAAGTGATACAACATCCAAATCCACTCTATCAATCAATTTTGAAGCAACAACAAATATGACCCTACATTGCTTGGTGACATTAAGTTTTTCTTTATCATTATTCCAACCAAGAGGATAAGGATGTGGATGAGATTTTGTTTCAAGACCCATCTTCTCGACAAGTGCTTAAGATATTAAGTTTACTTGGGAACCCAAATCAAATAAAGCATCTATCTTAGTGTGTTTAGATACAACTCTTATTTGAAATAATTCATTCCTCCTTCTTTCATCACCATGAGATTCATTATTGGAATTTGAACTAGCATGAAGGAATCTTTACCTTGTACTCCAAATCACATGATCTTTCCTTCACTTCCAAACGAAACTGGCCAAGATCTTGTTACATTGTAGCAATGGTCTTTGTCCTCCCCCTTCCAATCAATCAAGCTGGCCCTTATCCGATGCTTCCAATGTTCTTCATCGTGACCACTCTTCTGCAATGAGTGCAAGATGGCTTTCCTTCCTCTCTCTTTATAGTGGCTATATTTTTGTCCTTCCTTTTAAACTCTTAAACTTCTTATGTGGGAGATTGGAGGTTTCTTTGTGGGATCTTCTGAACATGTTTCCCTCGTTTCGGGGTGAGGGTTTCACACACAAACTTCACAATACCGGTAATAAACAATAGTAAAGTACTTATGAACATAACAGTGAAGTGTGTCAATATACTTCATTAAATTTTCATAAGAATATAAAGGAATGTTTAATACAAGAGATTTATTCCTAAATTTTCAAAGGAAACTTGTACGCTTGACCCTTACTTTGTCTTAAAGTTTTCATTCCATCATTAGTTTTATGTAAATAAAACCAATGGATAAAATTGCTTCCTTATTCTATTTAAATTCTGACTAATGAGGAAAAGAAGATGACCAGACTTACTTATGTCTTGTAGCTTGTTCTCCCACCATACAAGAGCAAATAAATGAACCTAAGAGAAGGCTAATTGCATCTTTAACTTCCTCTCTCATTAACTGTTGGACACAACAATATATTTCAATCTGTTTGATCCAATTATCTATCTTTTCTAGATTAACATCTCCATTAAACATAGGTAAATAAAATTTACATCAAGTTTTAATAATGGTTTCTTAAAAAAAGTTTTATGGCTAGAATTATGAGAATGATGAGAATGCTCGTGAGAGGAAGAAGTGATAGAACTTGATGGTGAAGATGAGGCCTGTGAGGGTCCCTCTAACCCTTGATCTAATCAAGAAATATCATATGTTTGTGCTTTCATAATTTCTTCTTCATCCCTCTCCTCATAGTATCTATACATTCTCTCTAATCTACTTCTAGATGTGATAAAATACCATATGGAAGTTTTTGTCTTGTTCATCATGCTTGTCCTTCTTCGGCCATTTTCTTCCTTCAGGATGTACAGCCAACTTCGGCATTGAAATTATTAATATTTCCTACACCCTACTTATTCTTGTCCCTAGTAACCATTCACACTCAAAAATTCAAGTCAAATATGACTACTCCTGATACCCACACATCAAGGATCCAGATCTTTCATCGCTGAAACTTATTGAATAATTGTATTAAATGAGCATAAATTGAAGTGAACCATAAAGAAGGAATAGCTCAATAATGAAGAGACATAAGCATTATATTTGAACACAAAAAATTGATAACGTGAGTTTGTCCCCGGTGGATTACGCCTCCCGTCTTGCTCTCAAAATGGGTAGGCATTTTATTAATTGAACAAAATAATTTGGAAAAATAAGGTATACCTCATTCTCGAGTTAAGGTGCAAAATATTTTCTTAAATAAGAAAAAACACCATCAATTGCATTGAATTACCTTAAAATGACTGCTCCATGCTCCCATCTCGAATCGGCACCTGTGCCCCCAGAAAATTTTGTCTCAGCTCATGCCTACACCGCAATTAATTCATGGAAAATTTCTCGGTAAATCATGTTTCATCTCAGATGGTCAGTGTTCTAGTCTCCCCTCGAACGCTAGAAGACTTGGCTTCTTAAGTAATAGGGAAAGGTGGATGTACCAACATAGTTGTTAGGCTAGTTGGTTGATAGAGTTATATTAAAATCATAGTAAATGTGGGGAGTACCCGGTGTCAACCATGGCCTCTCCCCTTTGGCACTTCAAAACCCCAAGTTGGTGGCGACTATTATATATGACAGAGAGGTAGTGGTTGGGAAAGATATGGCAAAGATTTAATCTTGCAGATCATTGCTAGTCTGGCAAACAAACTAGATTTGGTAGATACTAGCCACCATTTCATGGATGATTATATATATATATATATAGAGTTGTTATATATATATATATTTTAGAAATTCATTTTTCCCCCATTGGCATTTCACGCCATATGGAAGCCCAAGGACTGGCTGCATGTAGCTGCTATTCATTGGCCCACGCCACCTTCTTACACAATCACTACCACATCATCTATACCTGTTTAGCTTGCCGCATCACCGCATTTGTGGTTGTATGGTTCCATGTGGTTGTATGGACTACCACGTGGCACCTTTTCATTGGTCCATGTGTATTTGCCCAAAAGTCCAAAATGAGGACACGTGGTACTTTCTGTCGCCATGTCATCATGTTGATGTCATGATGATGTCAATAAGACATGCCACCCCATAAAAGCAACCGTATTGCATGATGACATCATAATCGGTGTCACAACAATAATGGATGCTAACTCATCCCTACCGACCAGGCTAGTTGGACCACAACTTTGACTCAGAAATATATTTTGATCCAACTCCGCTTTGATGAGTCAGTTTATGCTTGGAATCTTATGACTCTGCTCAAGGACATAATGCCAGCTTCAATCAGTTCTAAGGGACTTTGAATTTTCCTTTCTATCCTGCTGAGGTCATTCTCGAAGCCCATAGTTTCTTTCCCCTCACAATTTTGAGTTATGCTTAGTCTCCTCTGGATCCTTTTAGTCACTCTGGCAAAACCCTTGGAATCCTTTGTGGCTCTCTACACTCATCCAAATTCAAATAGGTTCTATGACCTCTACACAAAATTTCATAGGCTCTACCATAGGTCATTGGAAATATATCATCAAGATACAATGGGTGTTTCACATAATCTCATTTGGTTTCCTGGTTTGAGAGATATAATTCATTGAATCTCAACATGTATTTGGACCCAAGGAGGCCGTGCATACCAACATCTTCAATGGTATTTTTCTCCCTACTCAAGAAACTACATAAGGAGTTCCACATATGGATAGAAATATATCTTCACAATATCTCAAATGGTTATTTTGCAGAATCTCATTTGGATTCATGTTTTGATAGATATCATCTATTGAATCTTAATCATTTATTTGGACCCAAGGAGGTCAGTAATTAACTATTCAACAATTTTTTTCTCCATGCTCTAAACCTACAAAAGTTGTTCCATATATTGATGGAAATATCTCTTCAATATATCGAATGGGTATTTCACGAAATATCATTTTGGCTTCCTAGTTTGAGAGAGAGATATCATCCATTGAATCTTAGCATGTATTTGACCCAAAGAGGCCACATGTACCACCATATTCAAATGTATTTTTATCCCTGCTCAGGAAACTACAAAAGGAATTCTACATATAGATGGAAATATATTCTCAATATCTTAAATGGGTATTTTGTGGAATTTAATTGCATTGTTTGGTTTATGAGATATCTTTTTTTAAAGCAACACATGTATGTAGCCAACGTGGCCGCACACCCTTCAAATTTGTCCTAGTTTTTCTCACTCCATAGGCCACCCCAGAACAAGTTCCATATACCCATGGAATATCTCTTCATCATCTCAAATGGGTCTTACATGGAATTGGATTTCATCACTCAGAGTTGCTATGAATAAATTTGTAGAAGGGGATTAAAAGCCTCCAAAGTCATGATTTTTCCATTTTATTAATGTAAATGACCATGGGTCAACCACAAAACCATTACCTTAATTTGGAATTAGAAAATTGTACTCATGAGTCTCTTTGCAGCATGGGTTAAATGATGGGGACCATCATTTTCTAGGGGGGAGGAATGATCTGAATTTTAGGGTGTATATGGTCTAAATTCAGATTAAAAAGTCATAAGCTATAAAGCTAATAGATTTATGGATCAGATGCCTACCTCCTCATTAATTAATTGGATTAACATGTTTCCCATATGAGTCAGCCATCCCACTATGGTTTTTCCACCATTTGTTGTTAGAAGGATTCATTATTAATAGAGACTGCACGAGCTCTTCCTGAGTTGTTTTATTTTCCACTCACATGTTAGATCTATTATACTAATAATATATACTACGAGTTTTTTCATTTTTCATGGGGACCATTTTTGTGGTATATAGTAGTTCATATTATGACTACATGCCACCATTGTGAGATTGAGGATTTACTAGTAATTAAATAGGTGAGCCTCAGCCTCACTAGTACTCTTCATTTACATGTTTATTTTCATGCATATTATTAAGATATCTTAGTTCCTGGTTAATTTCCATGCATATTTTTATGAAATATTAGCACATCTTAGTTCCTCCTCTATTGGAATTCAAGCTATCCAGATCTCAAACCTCGATATCCAGATCAATGGTATCAAAGCTTGATATGGATCTCGGGGCATGAGATTTGGTTGGCTTGAATGCTGAGAGAGGAGGAGATTAGATGTGTCAATATTGCATAAAAAGAAGCATGGACAAAAATAAACATGTAAATGAAGTACGTGGGAGGTGAGGCTCAAAGAGGAGCCTCACCTCTAAAACTAATTACTAGTAAATCACTCAGAGCTAATTAATCTCACAATGAACAATAGAAAATATGAGAGAAGCCAAAATGAGTAACTTCATATTATGAGAAGGCTTGCTAGGCCTTTATATAGAATTACAAAATGGTCCCTTGAAAAAATTAAAAAAGAGCTCATTAAATGAGTCTCTAGTATTAGTATAATAGATCTAACAACCCAAATAACTAAGTAGTGGAAAATAAAACCTGATACAATAATGGAAAGAGCTCATTAAATGAGTCTCTATTATTATAATAATAGATCTAACTACCTAGCTAACTAAGTAGTGGAAAATAAAACCCAATACAATAATGGAGAGGTGAGACTCTCTTTGGCCCATATGAGCAACCTGTTAGACCAATTAATTAATGAGGAGGTGGGAATCTTCTTGATACACATGAGAAATCTATTATCTTTATAGATTTATGATTTTTTCATCCGAATTTAGACCATATACCCCCTAAAATTCGGATCAACCTTCTCCCTAGAGTACAACTTTTATTTTCCTAGAATTTGTTATTTGAACCCAACCTGCCAAAGGTCATGATGCCCTTGTCTTGTAGTTCTATACCACTTTTGCAAAACTATATCCTCTTCCAACTATTTCTGAGCATATGATGCTAAATCCTCTATGGAAGGTAGGACCTGCTCCTCCTCATGATCCAACATGGAGGGCTCATAGATTTTTAGATTCTCCACATTCACTACTAAGTAAATGCGCATGTATGGGGGTAGAATGAATATGTAGGCATTATCTCCCACCTTTTCTAATACCTCAAAAGAACGATAACACAAAGCCTTGATCTTCTTACCAGGTCACATGTAGTTTTTCCTTATTTAGCTATAACCCTCCTCTATATCCCACTATAAATGTTCTCTATGTTATGTGTTGGTCATGTCTAGCCTTGTACTTTTCCCGTGACTTATTCAATGTCTCCAGTACTTGAAAATGGATCTTCCTGATCTTCTCAATATTTTTTTCTACTTTTAATGCATCTCACATGAGGTCCTCCCTCACTCCTCCTTGTTGTCCATATACAACATCTAAGGGTGAAGGTGGAAAATATCCAAAGAAAGTTTCAAAAGGTGACTTATCAGTAGAAGTGTGGACTAATATACTATAAGAGTTTTGTATATAGATCAAATTTTCATCCCAGGTATTTAGATTCTTTTGATTGTAACCACTCAAAATCCACACCAAATTCCTTTTGACTACTTATGTATTCCCATTTGTCTATGGATGGAATTTTGTATACCTCTCAAGCTTAGCATCCATCTTCTTCCACAATGTATTCCAAAAGGCACGACTGAAAATGAAGCTATAAACTTCCGCAAGTACTGTGATGCCCCAACAAAGCTCCTAACTCCAATGATAGTTGTAGGAACTGGACTGACCACTTCATTATGGCCTCTATCTTGGTGGGATTAATCTTGAGCTATCATCCACCAATCAAATACCCATAATACACCAAGGACTATTGAGAAAACTAGCATTTCTTGAGATTGGCCAGCAATTGGTGCTTATTCAGGGTATCTAACACTTGCATAAGATGTGAGATGTGGTCCTCCTAGGGAGCACTATAAACTAGTATATCATTCAAATAGACAATAACAAATAAATCTATATAAGGGCATAAAACATCATTCATTAGTCTCATAAATGTAGTTGGTGAGTTGCATAGACCGAATGGCATAACCACCCACTCATACAAACCTCACCTTGTCCCTAAGGCAGTCTTCCAAGTATCCTCTTCTTTGACTCTTACCTGGTGATATATTGATTTGAAATACAACTTAGTGAAGTACTTGACATGTTGCAACTGGTCCAAGAGATTATTGATCTTGGGTAGAGGGTACCGATTCTTGAGTGTAATCTTTTTCAATGTCCTGTAGTTGATACACATTTCAAAGTCCCATTCTTCTTACAACCCAATATTCAGTAAGGGGGAGTATGGAAATAATTGGATTTTGTTCTCCACTTCCCTTTTAGATTGTATCCCTTTAGGCTCCTGGAACACTCCATGTTTTCCTTTAGCAACTGCAATTCATTTTTCTAGTCCTTTGTACACCCTTCGAGGGATGTCTTTACTTTTAACGACTCTTTTCCAGACTAATTTTCTTTGAGAAAAAGTAAAACATATTTCTTGCTAGAACTAATCAATTTCTTACATGATTGAAACTTACCAGTGAAATTTTTTATTTTCCTTTGTGTGTGTTGATGATGAAGGATTTCTCGTCCTTGATGAGGCGATAATGGTTGGATATCCGCATGAATATAAAATCCCTCATATACATGTAGGGGCTTCCAAACACTACTTCACATACATCCAGTGGTGCTACGTCCAAATCTACTTCATCTATAAAATTAACACTTACAACAAATTTAATCTTCCACTTCTTTGTTACCTTGATCTCTGCATCCTTGTTTACCCAACCCAATAAGTAGGGGCTAGGATGATCATCTCTAATCCAAGCTTGTTGATCAGATCCACTTCTATGAGATATTATCGTGGAATTTCTTTTTTTAAAGCTTTTTAAATATTTATTTATATTTATATTTTTTTTCAGTTAACATTTTGTTTTTTTCAAGTTTTTTCTCTCTCTTTTTTTTTTTTTCTTAAATTACTATTTTTTAAAATTACGTGTTTATTTTATTTTAAAAATGCATATTGTATATATTTTAATTTTTTTTAATGTATTTTTATAATCTTTGTTTTTTCATATTTTTTTTTCCCTTTTTCAAAAAACTTGGTCATTTCATTCTTCGTTTTTTTCTAATTATTTTGGTTTTTTATTGTTTTTCTTAATTTAAAATGGTTATTTTTTCTTTTAAATCATGTTTTTTTCTCTCATTTGGGGTTTCCCCCCTCTTTTTTTTTTATAATATTTTTTACGATTTTGTTTGCAATAATGTTAGGATTTCAGACCATGGTTTTTAAAATGTTATAGTTTTAAGCCCCCTCCCCCCCACAAAAAAAAGAGGGTGCTATTGATAGTGCATCTTTTCAATTCTACAATTGTTCATAAGATTTCGGTTCCAAGGGTACTGGTTACCAAGCAACAATTTAAAAAAACTTGCAATTTTATCCATAGGAAAAAAGAGGGCTGCTACCAGGAGCACCACTTTTCAATTTAGGGGTCAATTTTAAGGTTTTAGTTTTAATAGTACCAATTTTCAAGGCTATAGGTTTCAAAGAAGTTGTAGTTTTAAGTTTTAACCTTGAAAAAAAAAATGGTGCAACTATTAGTGCTACTTTTTGATTTGGGGGTTGATTTTAAGGTTTTTGTCGATAACATTAGGACATTGTTAAGGACATGGTTGCAAAAGGTGGTAATTTGAACACCCCCCACCCAAAACATTGGTGCTACCAGTGACACCACTTTTTGAAATGAGGGTTGATTTTCGTGTTTTCAACTAAAAAATATGGGTTTTTAGGGCTAGAGTTCTTTTTTTGAGATCAAATTTATCATCAAGTTAGTAACTATGTTTACCTTCAAAGAATGGGATATCTACCGAGATGCACGTTCCTTCAACCAAAACATTAATTCCTAATTATACAACAACCCAGGAAAGCATTGCACCATCTTGATATTCAATTTACATAATAACGTCTATGAATTTGATTACCAGAGGTTGACCTTCTTGGTCATTTTTAGGTGATCTCTTCCTCTTAGAGACAACATGCTCTTTATCAATCTTGAATTTTGGTCGTTTTTGGTCATCTTTGTCATCATTAGCACCACTAGTGCCTCCAGAACTCTCCTTAGGAGAAGTAACATATGTATGTTTTTTGTTAGGTGTTGTAGCAGTTCTTGCAAAGTGGGATACAAAAATCCCTCTTTCACTAGCCGATGATCACCCCCTTTATTTCACAACTAGCGTCTAATTCTTGATATCATCAAGAACTGTCTCTTGGACCTTACTTTTCCTTTGGTATTACTAGTTGAACTAATCAAGGTGTGTAAGTCACTTTGAGTTGTAACTTCGTTGCTATGTGAACTAGCTAGTTCTTGCTCTACCTTGAGCCATTCATTCTCTCTACCAACCTCATCTCATCATCTAGAAATAAGGAAAGATGAGCCATACTTTTGGAAAATTATGAAATCCTTGAATGTTCCTTTAGGGTCATAACCCTTGATGGCTTCATCATATTTCAAATTGAGAGATTTCAAACCCCAAGCAAACTCCATCATGAAAACAACACTTCACACAATAATGCCTATGAATATGAATGAAGTGGAAATGTAACATACCTTCTTGTTAGAGATGAAATTTAAAAACACCCCATACATATAAAATAAACCAAGGGGTAGAAGGCCCATAATTTAACATGCATCTAAAAACATAATATAAACCCATGAATGCAACTATTCCAACAATACAACAAACACACAACATTCAATAAAACCATGGATGATTTTAGGGGCTAAATTTCGCTCATGGGCTAATTTTCCATGTTTTTTCCAAAGACGAGATTCGCTATTTTAAAAATGATTCGCCCAAAATTCTATAGTATAAAACTATTTTACCTTAAAAATCGCCAAAATTTTATAAAAAACTATATAAAATCCTTAGAAATTTGAATATTTTTACAAAACTATCGCTAAACATTTATAGTTGGCATATGAAGGATTAGTAAGATTCACCAAGGTTTCTACATTTTAAAATAAATTTCCATCCTTAAAATCATCCCTGAATAAAACACATGTACAACAGAAATACCATCAAAAACATGGTAAAAAACTTGTTTGTTTATTTTCTCTCAACAAAAAGCCACCCTCAAGATGAGGCTATGAGTCCATAAGGAGATTTGGATCTCTTAGTTGTCCACTCTCCACATTCAACATTCCAAAACCCAGGTTCTACTCCAACAATAGCTCCAATCAACCAAATCTCTTCCCCAAAACCTGCATAAACCAAGGAGTCAAATCCCTATTCATTACACATAATCCCTCAAGCCTTGAAGCAACTTCCCTCTAGGGATCCAATGCACTCGTTTGGCCAGGAATCTCATAGCTGGGGACTCCAGAAACACTCAACTACTCTAGGAATGTTCACAACAGTCTTCACAAGGCTCTTAGGCCATTTCCTCAACATGAAAATGCTCCATAGACACACATCCCATTTTTACAGGCACACATGCCATAATTCCAACATAAATACAACTCGATAATTGCTTCTATCAAGAAAAAAATGGATGGTGCTCTTTCCAACACTTAGCTCCTCTCTTATTGCCCAAATACAACATATAAAAACTATCTTCTTTTTCCCTTTTCCCCAAGCAAGTTGACTCTCACACTCCCCCATGTTGATTGTACTTTAGCCCCATGCTCTCAATAACTAAGGGATGTGACTTCTCACATCCACCCTCTTAAATGTATTCAATGATTGAGCTCTCATACACTCAAGGGAAAAATTAGAAGGTAAATATAAATTAACTTAGGATAATAACATGGGTTTCCACTTGGATCCCACTTTAGCCCCCTCTCTCATGGAATCGTAGGCCCCTATTGTTCTAGTCCCTCTCGTATCACATCCATCAATTATTGTTTTTTTAGTAATTATCTTAATGTGCATAAATACAATTCCCCCCCGACCACATCAATCAATATGGGCTCTTCGCCCCAAACATATTGACTCACCAACCTAAATCACATTTATACAATTACATTATAATTTTTGGGGTTTAAAAATGGGGATATTACATTCCCTCCCCCTTATTTTTGTATAGTCCTCAGTGAAAAACAACTTATAGGTGTACAAACATAATACAATGTTAGGCTCTATGGCCTCTAGTCAACATATAGGTTCTCCAACCATATCACACATAAATTCCATCCCAAACATAAATACATGGGAACTCTGACTCAAAAACCATAGATACATAGGCATTTCAACCCAAAATCATACATAATGATTTTACAATTTATAATTCTATAAACATTTCCAACTAGAAATATCTCTTTCCCCTCAATCTACACAACCCAAGGTAGTGTACCCCCTTCTCTTCTCTACATTCCTCGGGTTGCACCACTCCCCTCCAAGATCCAATGCACAATCAACCAGGAAATATCAGAGATGTGACTTCAAGAATTTAAACTACAACAAATTTCACAATTTTTCGATTATCACAACAACTCCAACCAATAGGATCTCATTCCTCTCAACCCGCACAACCCAAGGAAGTGTACCCCCTTCTCTGCACCGCAGTCCCTCAAACTGTACCACTTCCCTCCAAGGCACTAACACAAGGTCAGACATGAAGTCTCAAAGTTTTGGCTCCAAGAACTCCAACTATGATGATGGAGTCTCCAAACCTTAAAATAGTTGCAAATATGCTTCCCACATTGCATCTCTAGCTCCACTTTTCTTCTTTTGAGCTGCAACAAATCCATTGGACTTTAATTATTCCATGCCTTTTCCATTGAGTTCCATTTCCTTTTGGTGCTCTTATTTCCAATTACCTGATTCATGTCTTCATTCTTCAACTATTCCTATGCATTCATCATGAAAACATACATGGTATAGCCATTATCATATGTCAATCATCTTATTTACAAGAGTTCTCAACTTCCAAAATATAAACATGTATTCAAAAGTTTTACAATCACAATATGATACTTATCTGCATGGTTATCCTATGCTTCACAAGATTCCTCATGCAAGAATTTTGTTGGGTATGTGTTATATTCATTGCATGAATATGGGTCCCCCTAATATGGGCCTTGGGGGAGGAGCCCCAAATATTTTTTTTGGGGAGTTTATTTGCCATTTTTTTTGGATATTCTCCAATTGTTTGAACAATTTTTCACCTTTGGCGGGGGCGTTTTTTAGCGTTTGGTGGTTTTGTGGAACATGGTGTTTCAAACCATGGTTTTATAATTCTGGTTAAGTAATTAGGGTTTTAATTTAATTCAGGTCAATGGATTAGGATTTTTGGATACCACAATATCCTATATATTGTATTGTAAATAATGAAGTTGGATGATGATATACTATAATAACTATAGGTGTGGCTCTAAATAGGTTGTTGGTTTTCCTAGTTTGGGTTTCCAAGGTAAAATATCTGTATAATGTGTGTGTGTGTGTGTGTGCCATTGTATATTTTCTATTTTTATTAAGAATCCATTTTCATTAATTAATTGTACAATGTTAAAATCTACAAATTTCAGCTGGTTGTCCTTTCTTGAGACACCCTCATGATTCTAGCCACCATTCCATATTCATTTATCAAGTTTCCTCTTTCTTTCCATCCTTATGCTCTATGCCTAGGCATTCCCTTCACTGCTACACAATGTTATAGAGAAACTGTCACCGATTGACTGACAATATCTCCCTAGGATCTACCTACTAATCCTAGAAAGACAGTCAGCTAGACTTCTATGGTTCTCCTAGAAACAAACAATCAGATTCATACTTATACCAAGAATTGGTGGAATGACATACCTTTTCCTAAAGGTTGTCCTCATGTATCATTGGATGGTGTAGTCCCAAATATCCAGATCCAAGCTTCTTCGACCTGATACCTCCAAACAAATGACAAAACAATGCCTTCCTACTATTCTTCTTAGCATTAGAATCCTAGATCTAGCTTGGATCTAACCTAATCTATGAAAGAATAAATCATATATGAACATTTATGAATGGAACACAAAAATTTATGGGGAAATACAATGATCTATTAATTGAAATGAGAGAAATACATCAAAGCAGTTACCTTTCAGTGTAGATGCATTCCTCCTTCCTCCTCCTAATCTCTTCAAACAAACTAGGAAACCTAACTGCAACTGATGTAGATGGAGAAACCCCTCTGAATTTTGGAAACATATATCTGTAAATGATTCTTCCTCCTTATGCTAAATATTGGGCTTGTTTGTATAGACTCATGGAAGAGGCTTGGGAGAGATTCTTTATCATCTAGAGAGTAATGGAGACTTGAATGATGTGAGTTCCAAGGCTCATGCAATGAATAACCAAATCATCCCTCATTTTCCTCTTCAAAACTTTGCGAATATAGAAGGTTACTAAGGGTGCTTTGGGTTTCACTATAGATGACTAGTGACTAGTTGAGGGTTGCACTATAAATGACTAGCAGCATGTCTCCTGTTGTCCATGTATGACTAGTGACACCCTTTAAGAACTGAATACATATGGATTTGAAGGATGTGCTTCAATTTGCATCTTCTGCTATGTTCCTCCTAACACCGTAGGGTGTAAATTAAGGCTATAACACATAGTCCCTCGGGTGACCCATCATTTTCCAAGGTGTTCTTGCACAAGGAGAGTGCCAACTCATTGCTAGAATTACAATAACCTATGGTAATTATAGAGTTCACATGTCCTAACAATAAAATTCTTCCCAATATTTATAGCTTCAATATCCCCCATCTCATCTATATCACACACATACAATCATCATTAGATATCACCATATCGGGTACACTTATTAATTTTCTCAATATGTTTCATATACGAAAACAAGTTTCCCAAGCATGAGATTTGTTCTCAAAATGTTTGGCTCTTGTAGTAGCAATCATCAATCTTCCTTATGGGATTACACCATTTCCATGTCCAAGACCATTTTTCCTACAATTTTCTCAACTTTCATTCAACCAAACAAATATAAAGTATTCATGCACATTATCATCTCATTGTAACATTTACAATCATCCCATGAAGTGATTTCATAATTATATTACTATAAAAATTCAATCACTTCCAAATATTATTCATATTAAATGGAATGAAACTATCATTCATTGAACATGCATTATCTAGCATACCAATCTTTTCATAATGCAATAAAACATTATCAACAAACCAATGTACCAATACCCATGGCCACATCTAGACAATGCATCCTTGCATTGACTCTAGAATACCACATATCCATGTCATGTATTCCACCATGGTGAGTTGGAAGGTCTATCCAATGCCTCATCACATATTCCAAATTCTTCCCATTTACTTGTTCTATCACTTGGATGCCTTCCTCTTCAACCCATACACAACACTATGAATATGATTCCTTAGTTCTATTTAGTGTCAACAAAGAGGATGCAATCCAAACATGCATTATCTAGCATACCAATCTTTTCATAATGCAATAAAACATTATCAACAAACCGATGTACCAATACCCATGGCCACATCTAGACAATGCATCCTTGCATTGACTCTAGAATACCACATATCCATGTCATGTATTCCACCATGGTGAGTTGGAAAGTCTATCCAATGCCTCATCACATATTCCAAATTCTTCCCATTTACTTGTTCTATCACTTGGATGCCTTCCTCTTCAACCCATACACAACACTATGAATATGATTCCTTAGTTCTATTTAGTGTCAACAAAGAGGATGCAATCCAAACATAAATTATATGGGGGAAGACCATTAAGCACTTGTATGGTGTAATAGTCCTTCCATAACCAACCAAAACATGGCCTCACACATGGATATCTCTATTGGCATTCAGTGTTATAGAAGGAACATGTCTCCTAACTTGTCCTGGTTATGATCTCATAAATAATATAAAAAATATACTATTAAATTTCGCATGACTTTATTCAAATAGTAAATAATATTTTCATACTCAAGGCCTTCTTCCTTTTTATCGATTCAGTTATCAAATTTCAATTAAGAGAACTCTTACCTCAATTCCGTTCAACAATTATGAATCATAAACAACCCAAATGCATACTTGTATGGTTATTATTAAATCACTTGATGCTACCTGATCAAATCATATTTTGTAGAAGCTCAAAATATCCCTTCACCAAACTCTGATCAACCTTTTTTATCCTCATTTGTCTTCATGTGGATGGATACCATAAGTAGCGACATCATCATCACTTTCATCCATTCTATAAACGTTTCCATGATACATAATCCATCATTAGTCATGTTCAAATATCATGGCATCATTATTTCACATATAAAAACAAAATACTCTCAGTCTACAATCATGCCACATGCAAAAATGCACATCAATATGCATTAAGAATTCAATCTCATCATCCCTACTTCATGCACATGCATTCTAGCTTTATTTTATGTATCATGAATCACTTCCATTATGCACTCTACTGCATATCTGTTTTAGTTTCTTGTGTTTCATTTAGTTGTCCTTGAATCCTTCTATATCCCTGCAGTCCTATGCAATATTATTCTTCTCATATGTACTCCATTGTTCTTGCTCCGAATATTTTCTAGCCAAGTTCTACTTGGCCTTTTACATTTCCAGCCAAAACATCCCACTAGTGCTTCCACCTCATAGGTGCTTCTTTTATAAGGGAAAATTCATGTTCCAACATGTTAGAATATTTAGAGACTCAGGGGTTAGTTAAAATCAACTTAGTCTAATGTGTCGTTAGGTAAAAGTGTGTTTATTAATGTGTTTCTTTATTATGCATTAGTATGCATTTGTATTTAGGTAATCTGACGACCACAATATGTTCATGACATAGAGTGATCCGATGACTCATATTCTCCTCGTTTTTAACAGATGTATTGATCCATGGATTAACACCCATTTGTTCCATGATCTCTATTTAAAGAGCATGGAGGGCCATTTATCAATGATTCATTGTGAGAAACTCTCTATAATATTTTCTTTTTCATTAATAAATTTCTCTAAGTGGTCATGTTGGTTGGGGCTATGGATGTTTCCCCACAGAGGTTTTACCATGTAAAAACATCGATGTGTTGATATTTGATCTATTTGTGTGAGTGGTTATTGAAGGTGTTTGTCCTCTATTCGAATACCTGTGTTTTAAAACATGGTATCATAGTTCATTTGAGGACTCGCTCCCATTGTAGATCGAGATCTTGAAGTCTTGTTTCCGCATCTCTGGTTTCTTCCATTTTCACAAATTTTTGGGCCAAGAGGACTATTCCATTGTGTCTAGAGCACTTCTTTAACCTAGGAACTATTTTCATTTCACTTGAAAAGGTTTCTATTTTCCCAGGATACAACCATTTTAGTATAAATCTTGAATATTCCCTTCTAAATTTTTACAAAGATAATATTTTGGTTTTATTTCAGTTTTCTGTTTTTTATTTCCATATTGCTACTCTTTTCGATCTATGTATGATATTTTCTTTGCACTATGTGTGATCTTGAAAATTCAGAAACATAGTGGAAAGGGTTTTCCTGTTTGCATATGCTCTTTTTCATGTGCTCTGTGAGATCTTGGTAAATCAGAAACAAAGGGAAAATTTGCATTTCTCGGGTAAGTAAACTGATATCTAACCCTTCTTGTTGTCGAGAAGTGATTTTTTTTTGTGTATGAATGCATGAAAATAAGTTTTTTTTGAGCATGCTCTCCAACAACAACAACAATGATGATGATGACGAAGACGATGACAACAATAACACCACCACCACCAACAATCCTCCTTCCTAATACTATAATGTGTTATGCACTAGGTCACTTGGTTGAAAGTTACTTTACTTAGTAAGAGTTCCTGAGTTCAAGTCTCTTTTTTGTTACTTTTCTTTCGAAAATTTCATGCATTCATTGTAAAGTGCATTTCACTTAATTATAAAAGTGAATCACTATTAAATAACTTTAATATTTTATTTTAAGTTATTTTTTGCATGCAACTTTCATTTACAAAGTAACTTCATTGTAAAAATGATTCTTGTTTATTCTATAAAGGTGGGTCACTTCATAAGTAACCTATTTAAAAGGGAGCTTATAGGAACAATTAGGAGGATCATCACCACGTGGACCAACTTCTACTTTCCACATGGCTCTTTGGTTACCATTTATGCCTTTTTTTCAAAAGGACATAACTTTCACATCCGAAGTTCATTTTCAATGCCATTTTTTTATACAACCTATGTTTTTTAGATCTTTCCATCTAGACAATCAATTTTAGATTTTAAATCCATATCCTATGAATATTTAATATTTCCTCTCTTAGTGATATTTTTCTTATGAGTACCAACTACTTCTCATGGAAATCCCACATGGAGGATGTATTAAGAAGTAAAGGACTATACTAGATTACCTTGGAATGAGAACAAGAACCCAATAATGATGACAAGTATGCCAAATGGTATAATAGGAATGAAAAATCACATGGACTAATCATTATGTCCATCTCTCCCGATTTAAGGTTTCACCTTCAAGGAATTAAGGGCCTGGATAAAGCTTGGGAAAATCTTGAAGCTATGTTTGGTAAACACAATATTATTCGAGCCCACCAGTTTAAAAATCAGTTAATGACTTTAAGTCCTAATTATTTTCCTTGCATTGTAGATTACTTTTCTAAGTTCAAAACACTTATAATTTTGTGTATAGAATGCCAACTAGATATGAAAGAATACCAATGCATATATATTATTCTTGCTAAGATCTATAGTGCATTTATTTTTTTGTATCTACATTTTATGCCACTATAGAATCTTTAGGGAGTGCTTATAAATAATTCTCTCTTGAGTACTTTTGTGATGCTCTAATTCAAGATCAAGGTAATATTGTGAAACTTGGATTGACTAGAACTGCAGGTACATCCAACAAAGCCTTATTATCCCAATAGAAAGACAAATCTAAGAATCCCAAGAAGCAACATCCTCACCACAAAAAAACAAAACAAGGGTCTCAGACCCTCTCATCCATCTTCCGCTCTTCATGGTGACAAAGGAGCAAAATCTAAAAGTACAAAGGAGTAAAATATAAAAGTAAGAATACTAACAAACATTGAAAATTTTATGGGAAATATGGTCATGTGGAGTCCAAATGTTTTAAAAATATGGAAGCCTTAGAAGACTCAATGAAAAATCACACCATCAATATTGATTATTCTTCTTCTTCTCATGGAAATGCAGTTTCTACTTCTAGTTTCTGCTTCAAATCTTTTTCTTTTTATGAGTGGCTTATTGATTCTGGAGCATATTATCATATGAATAAGGATAAAGCCATCTTTTATGCTCTGAATGAATGCAACACCAAGAAAATACTTGTTGGTGATGATAGATATCTAAGTGTTGTAGGGTCTAGAACAATCTGGTAGATAATGTCCATTTCAATAATGTATTATGTGTTCCAAATATTTCCTACAACCTTATATCAATGTATCAGATCACTCATTTAGATGAAGTTAAAAACGTAGATTTTTCACCTCACCAAGTTGTAATTAAAGATTTAAAATATCCTAAGCATGTCCTCACAACTAGAATTGTTGGTGATATTACTAGGCTGTAAAAGTTTGACAACTTTGTGTCATCATCTTTTCCATCAGTTTTGGTTGCTCATAGAGATGACTTGAGGAATATTTGGCATGAATGGTTTGGTCATCTAAGCTATTTCTCATTGCAACAACTATGTAATCAATTGATGGTGACTAGTCTTCTTCTTGTTTTTTGCAAATATGGTGTTTTTGCCTGTTGTGTTCTCGACAAACATTATCGGGATAGTTTTGAAAAGCGTGCCTCTTGGCATGCCTCGACCCCATTGTATCGTGTTCATAGTGCCTTGTGTGGTTTTCTTTCTTATCCTTCTTTTAATGGGTGCAATTATTTCTTAAATTTCATTGATGACTTTTGCAGATGGACTTGAGTTTATTTCTTAAAAATTGAGAGCGAAGTGTTTAACAAGTTTTTGTCCTACAAGGCCCTTGTAGAAAACTTATTTGGACATAAAATTCAAAGGTTAAGAATAGATAGTGGAGGTGAATATGTGAACAACAATTTTACGAGTTATTTCACTACACAGGGCATCCAAATGCAACACATTGTTCCATATACACCACAACAAAGTGGTGTTGCGGAGAGAAATAATCACACATTAAAAGAAATGGATAATTGTATGGTCCAATATAAGGGATTATGTATTAATTATTGGGAGGAAGCCATTTTTTTTTTTTTTAACTATAACGGGTATGGGATTTTATTTATCTGAATTGAAAATGGGTCTTAGCCGAAGCAACCCTTAGTACAATACAGTTT